>CAJNOQ010002039.1:0-26721 GCA_905250885.1 Didymodactylos carnosus | reverse complement strand
TCAAAGCTGCAGAAATCAGAAGAAATTAATTTAGGGCTTTTCTTGCAAATTCTATAACTTTGCAAAGAAAGATCATGTAGAGCTGGGAGATGTCTCATTTTGATGAGAATTTCGCGGGGTACAATCATGCCTCATTAACAAAGGTTTTGGTTATTCTGTTAGGGTTTCTGAAAAGCTGGTTTTCCAGAAAACCGGGTCTTAAAAAGTCATCGGCCGATATCCTTTTAAGCTTTTTACCTACTCGAGACCCCCTATCGAATGATGTATGAACGAATGAAATCGGAGCGGGGCACTTGGGAATGTTTCCTCGTAAATAATTTATTAAAAATAATTATATCTTTTGAGAAACAGGCAGAAATGTGGTTTGGTGGCTCACTCTCATGCTCTTCACGCATCCCACCTCGCCGCCCTCAGTCACACAAAAATATAGCTTACTAAAGTAGGAATAACTTAGCATTTAATAAAAATTACTTAGCAAAAAAATACTTGCCTTTTATTTATAGCCTCATCAACCGTCGGCTTGTATGACAGTTTATCTGTGCTACACTTATCTAGGTATTTAAATAATTTTACTTGCTCTAGATTACACTCTGCCATACGTAGAGATACTAGTGGTCTTTGAATCTGGCTATGAAAAATTTGATAAACAGTTTTCCTGAAATTTATTGGTTGTTCATGATCCAGCGAGTGTTGAAAAATTGGAGCACAGACATGATTTCCCTCCTTTTCTAGATAAGCCAGCATATCTTTTAATTTTGGACGAATAGGTGGCGAAATAGTCACTTATAAGTCGTCCGCAAATACTCCATACGAGTGAGCTCCTAGCTTGTATGGTAAATCGAAGTGAAAAATAATAAACAGGATAGGACTTAACGTAATGCCTTGCGGTAACCCAATTTCTATTAAAAAATAATCTGAGCCGCAGTTACCGAAAATGATTTTAGCCGTTCTGCCTTTAAGCCAAATCCAAACTGCTCGGAGAAACTTTAGAGGCATACCTAATTTATATAATTTTATAATAAATACTTCATGTACGACCTTATCGAAAGCTTTTTTACAGTCTACATAAACTACCAAAGACGGTACGTTCGCACTTAAATTATTTTTAATGCCTTGGTACTTAGGCAACACTCGAGTAGGAATCAAGCAATTAGGGCGAAAGCCAGATTGCTGGGGGAGGTAAAATATGATTTTTGTCAGTCCAGACTTTGATTCTCTGTAGAAGCACTTTTTCATAAATTTTCGAGTGTCGATAAATGCGAAATTGGCCTAGTATCTTCACAAATAGGTATGCCTCTTTTTAACTTATTTAGAACGATAAACTTTGTAATTTTTCACTCGTCAGGGAATATCCCATCCTTTAGCCACTCATTAAAGGAATTGACAAGGCACTCAACGTAGCTTATTGGCAAAAGCTTAAGCATAAAGCCAGAAATATTATCTACTCCTGAGGGCTTTTTTGGTTTTAATTTTTTGATGTATCTCGAGACTTCCAATAAAGATGTTGGACTAATAGTGTCTTTACTGTTCCCAATTTACTCTAGTATTAATTTAAACTCCGAATTAGATATACCAAGTGGCTGGGGAAAAAGCTGCTCTTTGTAGTAATTGAAGAGACTATCCACAATTTCGTTTTTATTCGTAATCCTACATTCATTTGCATACAGTCTAGAGATTGGCAAGGTTTCAGGACGGTATATATATATATTGTGAAAGAAAGTTCCAAAAGACAGAGTTTGATTGTAGATGGGCTTTATTTACCATCGAGAGGAGCACAGTCCATCTTTGGTTTTTATAGATGGCTATCTCTCTCCTTATCGCTGTCGTTTGCGTACGTAATGCTAGTCTATCCTCTTCGAAGCGATACCTATAAAATAAATTTCTCAGTTTTCTTATGCTGTTCAATTTATTAAAAATAAAAAGTGTAAGTGCCGGTCTGTACTTTTCTTTATTGATCCAATGTGTGAGACGCGTTTTTACTGCTGCAAGAAAGGATATATACGCTTCATACCAATCACTACTCAATATTTCTTTTTGTTTCGCTATCCAAAAATCTTACAGGAGTAGAAGCGTGACTTGGGAAGCTCTTCAATTCGTAACTGGAAAGAAACCGCTTGATTTAAAAACTATACTATCAATTTTATAAGTATTTGGCCAATGATCACTAGTACCAAATTTCAGCGTTTCCTCTTTTATTCCATCAAAATTTGCAAAGGTTAAATCAGTATTATGCTCTGACCTTTTTGACGAATTAAAGGTGTTTTTTACATATATAAAATTATTCTCATCCATCCAGTTTGATAAAAGTTTACCACGGTTATCAGACTCATTGCTGCCCCACTCTATTAGCACCGTATTGAAATCCCCAGTAATAACAGTGTTCTTTGTGATATAGGGCTTAAGGTCATCAAGTTCTCTTTTTTGTCCTTTGGGTCAATAAATACCTATTATCCTTACATCTTCCGATAGTCCCTCAATATCCACGATCACAGTATTTGGGATATGATCAGTAATCTTTGTTCCTTTTAGATGTTCAGCTAAAACCAGACAAACTTCGTTATTCTTGTTTGTGCCTTCCTGATAAAAAGGATTATGACCTGTCAGGTAGAAGTCTTTCCACTCCCCCGTTTCAGGGCAGAAGGACGAGTCAGTTATATTAATTAATTCAAGAATTTCTAATCCTTCTGCTCATAAGTTCCTGAACATTATAAGAAACAAAATTCAAAGGGACCTGGTGAATACACGAGTTTAACGAAGAGTCATAACTGCTCCGGTATGTCAAAATGCTTTCAAGAGTGGTACTAGAATATTATTCAGACAGAATGTCTATCACGCTAACACAATCTTTTTTGCTAAAACTCCTGCGTCTTCAATTGGATTTAATGGAGAGAGAGCTCTAGGTGCAAACACTTTAACTTCTGGGTTTGAATACATTAGGTATTTAGCACTTCACTCAACGATTTAGATCTGTTCCTATTGGCGAGTCTAGTTCGCTGATTATTTCCTCCGATCAAAGTACCTGATAAACTAACATTATGAAAGTCATACTTGCTACTTGTCTGATCATTAAATTTTGCCATCAAAAAGCTGATATATGGGGCATGTTGGCGCTGTTGATAAATGGTTATTATTACATTGGGCACACTTCGTCGTCAAGGAGCACTCATGATGTTGATTTGGCGTAAGATCATTAAGACATGTTCTACATTTAAAAAGAGGTTCTTGCCAATCCCTAATACGATGTCCTATTTGCCAGCATTTTGAGCAGTAGAGTACACGATTTGCAATTATATACTCCGTTACTTGTCGAATAACATTTCCCACTCCTATCACCCCTTGTCCGAAAGCTGATTTCCTTGTTCGAGAGCTGATTTATACTCCATCAAGTCTGGTACATCGAACCGATAGTCCACTGTTTTTTTCGGATATTTGCTAACCAGTATACGAAAATTTGTTGCTGTTGTAATGGAGTAATTGATCTCGCGTTCAATCGTCTCTTTGGGAAGCGCTTGAGGTACGTTTCTAAGTACCAGCAACAATTGACTTGGAATGTATTTTGGTTTTAAAATTAAAATCTTTTTATCACCGCAATTTTCAGGCCACTTGTCTGACATTAGTAGTTTATAGTGGTCGTCGCGACTATTGACATACAGTTTAAATCGCTTAACTACTGGATGAACTAGCGAGAAACCCCAAAATTTGATCCCGACTTTGAATAGATCGTTTTGTATTAGCGACTTTACATCAGTGGCACCGGGTAGCCGGTTTCGTTGCAAAGTTTCTTTCTCCTCGAATTTTACAATGAAAGGTGGTAATTCGTGCGATGTAGCGTATTTCAAAACATTCTACCTCAATTTACGCGGTTCAATACTATAGATTCTTGTTGTACATTTGTCTGATGTACAAATTGCTCTGGTGTTTGAAGATTTTCTACATGTCGACTACAATAAACCCCCCTTGGATCGAAGTTACGTCTTTGATTAATCATAGCATCTCTGGAAAATTTTCTATTTTGATTATTATAACTAGTCATTTTAGATTAAAGTCAGGCTAACTCTGTCAGACCACGTGCGAAACGAGAAAATAAATCTTTCGTACAGTCAATGACTGTACGAAAGATAGTAGATATATATGTATAAGTAAAAAGCAAAAAAAGTGATTTGACTGTGCGTCGATAAAAAAGGAAAAGGGCCGTTAAAAGCACTGTTAAAGTACTGTTACAGTCTCTTTTACTTACGCTCTCTTTAACAAGTCTCTTCTACTTCT
The DNA here is from genome assembly GCA_905250885.1 of Didymodactylos carnosus. Classification (NCBI taxonomy): domain Eukaryota; kingdom Metazoa; phylum Rotifera; class Eurotatoria; order Philodinida; family Philodinidae; genus Didymodactylos; species Didymodactylos carnosus. The sequence goes on along the minus strand of CAJNOQ010002039.1, from coordinate 22,455 downwards.
AACTTTATCCCAGTAAACAGGAGATTATTAAGGATTTCTATTGTGGTTGGTCTTATCATTTGCACTACCGCAGATTCGAAGAAGTCTGTTGATACGCAATTCACGCGCAGCGCGATTGCCTGCTATGTGCTTTAGTTACAAATTTAATTATATCGACAAACATTATGTATTTTTGCTGGGAATTTTGTTTTTTCTTTTTGTATGGGCCTTTTTTTGTGCAAAATGTGCACCGCATGATTTCTACACGATTAAAAATCTGTGTTCTTCAAAAATAAAAAAAATGATCTTCATTTGCCCCCTATAGAGATCATATATGTGTTCTCCAAAGATTTGCAAAACAAGAATCTTCAGTTTTCTCAAGAACAAAATCTTTGTTCTTTAAGTTTTTTGATTTCTATAGCGGACAACTTGTTCTTCAAGAACTTCCAGAAAACTGAAGAACAAGTTTTGCGTTCTCTGAAGAACACAGACGGTGAAGATCACACTTTCTGAAGAATAAAATTGTTGTTCTTCAGATTTTTGATCTGAAGCAACATTCTCGTAAATGAATCTTTTCAGAAATGTGAATTCAAAAAGCCTTCAAATGGAACAAATAAATTAGATTAGAAGACACATTTGACAAATGAATCTCAAAACACTATGCGCTGGTAAGCTTATTTTCTTCTAACGGTCTTATAGCCTAAAAAAGCTAAACGGCAAAACTTGAAGATCAAACAAAATAATTACATCTCACAATCTCGAACTCCGCTTCTACTGCTAAATTTTCTGTGTAGCTCAAATGAAAAGAAACAGACAAAACGACGGTAGAATAGAATCTGAAAGAAGGATAATCATCCAGAAATCAATGGTATGGTTTGCCCGAGAAGATTTCGACAAAAGCTAAGGACGATCGTGCAGCTCGCAAAAAAAAAATTTGTTTGTTTATTGTTTCAAGTTTGTAGAAGGCGGTCGCTATTACTATTCTATCGCATTCATCCCCTCTCCTCAATTTGTGGTTAACCATCGGTTCTTAAACTGGTGGTCGTCCGATTTCGACAACATGGGTTCTCCCGACATTAGAGATTGATCAATGCACATTTTTCTCTCAAATAAAGGTCCACATTCGATGCTATAAGCGCCACAAATGGAAGAAAAATGTATTTTGGACTTTGAAATTTTTCGTATATTCAATCGTCCGGCTAGAAATTTAATGTAAAAGAAAATGTGATTTTTGTTAATTCTTATACTTGTCACAGCAAAAAGAAAAGTAAGCGTTACTTTTTTTCTGTTTCTGTCTGAGCCCAATTATTTTACCTACTTTCTACGAAAAATATTTGAGGAGATTGTGCGATCCATCTAATCGTCAGTCAGAATCCGTTGAATACTGTAATTCGTTAGTAAATAATCAGTAGTTCGAATACTGTAAAATCTGGAATATCTCACTTCTACTGCAAGAAGACATTTTGAGCCTGTCACCGCGATTTCTAATCTATGTTCAATAACAGAAATATTACGGTGAGAACTGCATAGAGCGGTCATTATGCCACACACTTCAAGTAAAATTTCGGTAAAACGTCAACATCGAGAGAAGCATGCGATCGTATAACCCACAGTGTACACTTTAAAAATATAGCTGACTTCTTAGCATAGCAAAAGTTTGTCTATAAGTTTTGAAAACGTATTCAGCCGTCTTAATCGAAATTAGTATAGATTTTTCTTCTCACTAAATTTTCTTTTACTTTCACATGGATGAAAAGGTTTCTTTTGCTTTAAAGTTCTTTAGTATTTTGCTTACTCTGGATAAATCAATTGTAGCTAGCTTTGTGGGAACGATTCCGATTCGAGTCCCAATGGGACCAAAAATTTTCTTAGCAATCCGATAAAAATTTTGTTGAAAAATTGCCTGTATTTACATATCCAGCTGAACGTTCTTTTAAAGACATCTTTCAAAAATGAAGAATAAAACAAGTATTTCACTTTACATTGTATGCGTTCTCTTTCTCTTTACTTCTATTTAGAGTCAGTAATCTTGTGAGAATATATATTTTTAATACAGCAGCCTTCATAATAATTTCCGAAACGTCGAATATTTTAATTAAATAATAATTAAATTAAAAAAATTATTATGAATGCTGCTGTATTAAAAAGATATATTTTCTCTATCTCTTCCCTGTACTAGTTCATTTAAAGTTTAATGAACATTAGAATTGCAAAACACACGAGTTTCATACAAAACAAGGCTATTGATCAGGTTGCAACTAAAATTCCTGTTGAAAAATTTCGCTTAATCTATGAAACAGCCGCAAGCAACTCAAGTAAAGATTAGCCGTTAGTTCTGCGAGAGATTTTGTCTGACCGAGACTGGGACTAAGTTTTTTAATTTTTACGGGATCGGTGGCTCAAAAACAGTGATCCAATCCATGTGTAATTGCACATTATGAGTTACGTACGCATCAGTTAAATATTTTACGCTATACGCAGGGCCGCAAATAACGGGAGGATGTGGGAGGGTGCGTGCCGGGGGGGGGGGGGGGGGGGGGGGGGGGGGGGGGGGGGGGGGGGGGGGGGGGGTGGGGGGGGGGGGGGGGGGGGGGGGGGGGGGGGGGGGGGGGGGGGGGGGNCCGGGCGCAAAAAACCGGTGGCTGGGGGCGGGGGCGGGGCGCCCCCCCCCCCCCCGAATAATTGAAAAAGCTGTTGTTATTTTATCCATTAATCCTCGAACACAAAATTTTTTTTTATTAATTTCTTTTATACTACCTCAGAGAGAGAAATGTTGTTTTACACTCCCCCTGATGTTCGGCTTCTATTTGTAATTCTGGCTATACGTAGATATGATCGATATATACATATATCTATATTTTGTTTTTTGTTAAAGGTGTGCGCTAGCTGAATAAGACAAATGTTTGTCGCTTGTATCTTTTACTATTATTGTTCTAGTAAATATACATAAAAATCGGCTCAAGGTAAAAAATGGCTAATATCTGTAATTTATTATGAAGTAATCCTTTGACACATGGCCATTTCTATTAAAATGAGAACTGATTTATGCTGAAAAAAGCCGTTCAAGTCATGAAAAACATTCTTAGCCTCTTTGAAACTGTAAAGATTGAAGTTGAATGTTTTCTATTTATCGAATGGTATTTTTGTTTGATAAAACAGATATCTTCTCTATCCGACCCATCAAAATTTTTCTTAAATCGTTCCTTATTGATTCGTTCCACAAACACGCAAAAGAAAAAAATTATACAGTGGTATTGATAGTAAATTTAAAGAACTTGTCGATCATAAATGAGGAATATATGAAACGAATTAAGAAGAGATGAATTAAGAATAAAAATTTCATATGAGATGAATCGAAGCTAAATGTTTGTTAAAAATTATTTTTCATTTTTTATTGATTTTAGATTTGTATTATTTTTCGATAAGTACAAATTATGAAAAAATTTGTAATTCTAATTTCACTCATGTTACTAATTGATGTAGCATTGTAAGTATACATTCATTTGTTCTCTCATAACTCTTATCTACCGTCTTCTGAACGTTCTTTGCGTGTTTTAGATCGAAAAAATCGTGCGCAATGCCTCATAGTAAATGTGGTGGACTTTTGTCACCGAGTACTTGTTGTTCTCCAACACGCACTAGATACTTGTGTACAACTCATTCAAAATTTTGTAAGAAAAAATGTTGCATTTCAGAAGTAGAACAGCAACGAGATAGACAAAATGGTAAACAACAAACGAGATATCTGGTCGAACGTATGTGGTATGATTTATTTAATGAGAAAAAATGAAAATTTTCAGGGTATTTTATTGGCAGCTAGAAGAAAAGTAACACTTTTTTTAGTCTTACCCACATCTACTTTTTAGAACCAAATCAAATTCTTTTAGTTTTTTTCAAATTTTTTTTCTGTGACCCAGAATAATAGTATATTTATTGTACAGCTCAATGATAATCGATAAGAAATTAAACGAAAACTATGAATAATTAAGTTCAATAATTTACTTTTTTCAGATAATATCAGAGTTTATTTATACGATAAAAAAAATTTTAATTGATGAATGGAGTTACTTGAAATTTTTGATGATGACTACTATGGTAAAAACATAAAATCGGAACTTTTTTTTGTGAAGTGTATTGTTTTTTTAAGATTTCGATGTGAGAGAAAACAAAAACAGAATAAAAATAAACATGTTCTCCTTTCTACTGTACAAACAAACAAGTGATGTGTGATCGCAAAACAATATTTAGAAGACTATATGCATTCTGACGAAGGTAAATAAACAATATAAAAATCAAAATAAATCACAATAGACTAGCAGATGTTTTTCTTCATTAACGATAACAAAAATCAAATTTAGCGATTACAATAGTGAAAATAATAATAATATTAACAATACGGAAGATCTTCGTAGAATTTAAATCCATTCTCATTTACTTTTGTACGTCATACTGTGAATGTATTTTATAATAGAACATCAGCAACTTGTATCTCTTCTTGTTTCTATTGAAAAGTAAAGTTGCTTTTGTACAAATATCAAGAGTATATCTTTTGAATATTTTTGTCATATAAGCTGAGAGATTGTTGAGCTAATCGATAATGTAAATATAAAATGCCAATACTGAAAAATGCACTAATTAAAAATATGCAATCGAACCATCGATGATAAAAGTGAAATTGAAGATCACCCAAAACTTTAGTAATTATTTGTCTAAAATAAACAAAGTATTATTGAAAAACTAAAATATAAAGAAATTTAACTATTTTATATAACAAACCTGTATTGAGCCGGCATATTCATACGAATTAAAAGTACAGAAGATATAAAATACATGCCCTAGTAGTATAACAAAACATGTTTGAAAAACTTTACATAATAAATGATCAGTTAACTCTTACCATTACTTCTGCGAGACATAAAACGATTACATTCGACGAACGAGTGCTGGATATAACGTAAAAAAACTAAAATAAAGAAATAAATAATCAAACATAGTTAAAGACGTTGACTCTTTGAAGAACTTCAGCTTCGTTGAGAAAATGATCTTAACAACAACGATTTGGATAGTCAATATCGGTTAGCTATGCGCTAATCGATGAAAATTCAGAATAATTCAGATTTTTCAAAGTCAAATACAGCAAAAAATGCTGTTAGCCATATGTCATTCCGTCACGATATTTTTGCATTTTATTTCTTCTAAAACTTTCGAATGAGAACACGTACAAAGCTCTGCAAAATCTTAAATTGAAGAAAAAAGTATGTTGAACAATATGAGATTGTGTTTGTATTCCTGTCATATTTCTTAAACGAAAGAGCGTGTCGAGTAGGAAAACGTCTCATTCATTGTTCAGCGTACTTTCTCTTCAATTTAAGATTTTACAAAGTTTTGAACGTGTCTTCATTCGAAAGTTTTAGTAGAAATAAGATGCAAAAAAAACGTGATGAAATGACATAGCGATTTGGCTAGATAACTCTGCTAGCGGTATGTTAACGCTTCTTAATTCTACCAGTTTCTTGTGCTTCTATACGATCTATGAATTTTTCATTTACATACTTTTTTTAATGTAATTAATAATCCTCTTATCGATGTGATAACAATAATTCCAATTAAGATAAATGAAACGTACTGTGACCAAAATTGTACATCAAATTGAATATTAAAATAGTGCACGGTCAACAAGATACCGCGTGTAACTGGATCTACTTTTCCGACACGATTAAAAATAATATTAATAAATGATATTAGAATTTTCCATAAACAATAAACTGAAAAAAAATGTCCCAATACATGAAAATATTTTCCTTTCAATGTTTTCGAATATTCAATTCGTTCTTGTACTGCTTGTAGATCCACTAATTCACTGTATAATTGTGCACTAATTTCTTCATACGTCGATATATCTTGCTTAATTATTGATACATTATAAGAATCTTTTACCAAATTAGAATTTGAATTCGATGGACGACCACGTAGATATATCCATTTTAATGATGATGCAAATGTTGTTTTTATTGAATTTTCATATTCAATATAGGCGATTCGTTTCTTCTTCGCTGCAACAATTTCCATTATTTGTCGTAAACGTTTTTGGGCATCTGTAATGTCTTTATATGTAACAGGTTTAATAAAATAAGTCATATATGTATACGGACAATTAACAGCACCAAATCCAGATAGAATAGCCATGGCTGTAACGCCGATAATACCCACACGACTAATACATTGTTCCATTGTAAATAGTTCACCATGATGAGTACTTAATATGGGAAATGGATCACCTAATTTCCAGAATAAATACAAATAAAAAAACCACGCAATCAATGTAAACAATAAAACCATACGAAAATCACGAACTAAAGAAAAAATGAAAATAAAAAGAGATAATAAAAACTTTCAAAAATAACTTATAAGAATAAAGCACACATACTTATTTTGACAGTATTTAATAACATATAAGCGATATAGAATGGTATTAAAAACACTAGTAAGAATAACATAGAATATAACCCAATTCGCCAGTGTAAAAATCTTGAGCTGAGAAAAAAACAGAAACAAATAAGTTTTGAGCTAATATAGCCAATTATTTACACAACATCACTTTCCATAGTTTGAAGCAAAAAGAAGCAGAGGCACATAACACAGACAAATACTAAATTCCGAGTTCGTTAAAGAATATAATAAGCCAAACTTACGATGGGTGTAATAAACCAAGAATTTCAAATATAATTAATTCAAACATTGACAAGCTTAAAGCAAACGTGATAGAAAATGAGAGTATGACCATTCGATGGTGGACCTAAAATGTAAATAATAACGTATTTATTTATAAATCTATTAAATTATATTTCTTCGCTTACGTCATAGTTTCGACACAATTGTTGAATAAAAAATAGCCAACCGCCAACGAAAAATACAGCCTGAATAAGATACACGAACTACGATTTGATTTTTCGTTTTGACTAACAAATCTTACTTGAGAAAGCATAACAATTATCGTATCGACTAACATTGACATGATTCAAACTGTTTCGCTTTAAACGGTTATCAGATTAGATCAATAAAAATAGGAATATTGATGTTCATTCCATTGATGAAATATTCCCTTTTGAGAGAATTAACATCTAAAAGGACATGAAATAGAAAAGAACGCAATAGGCGACTTGCAATAGTTAATTTTGCTCCTATATTCAAAAGGCGAGGAAAAAAAAATTCGGTAGTTTCGGTCATATCAGTCAGCTGGGTTGAATGACACTATCTGTTTGACGGAAACGTTTTCGTCCTTTGTCGGTTTTTCTGGGTGGAACGTTCAGGAAGTAGAAAAAAAGTCGAAACGTTTTTTGCCAAACAGATAGTGTCATTCAACTCATCTGATTGAATTGACAGAAACTAGCAGATATTTTTTTTCCTCGTCTTTAGAAGTCTGAGATATAAAGTATTGCAACTTGTTTATACGTGAAAACTATTTGAAAAGAAACAAGCTCATCTCAGTTGAACTGATATATATATATACATATGTATGATTGAATATTGGACAGAAGTAGAAACTGAATTATTTCTACATTCTATGTTTCGTTTTATTGCAAAATTCTATATGGGTGGGACCAATACTGCTCTACATTTAATAGCAAACGTACACAGACAACGCAATAAATAATAATTGAAATTCATCATTGTTTGTCATGTTCAACAGACGAGTAGATCGGGATATGTTCTGCAATAATTTAGTTTCTATATATCTGTTCAGATCTCAATGTTTTAACATGATATGTGAATTTTTTTTCCAATAAATTTCACATCCATAAATATATATGTTCGTCTCAGATAGAGTTTAGTCCATAAATAATTCCGTCTATAGTACAGACAGGAAGATATCGTATTGAATAGTCAAACAAATAGCTGAATGGTTTTGTATTTGAATAAAAGAAAATATGCAAGCGATTCATATGTACCTTGAGTACAACAATACAATAAATTTAGGAAGGAGAAAAATATAGCATATATGTCCAAAAGTAGGGAGGGATACTAAAAATATAAAAGGAACAAATTACCTTGATTCAGACAAATCAACTAAATAGTTATTGTGTTCCACTGGTAAGTTTAAAATCGTTATAACTATTTTAACCATTTTAACTCAGTGTGCAAACTACCCCTATATTCTGTGATTCTAAACGGAGTCAGTTTCCGCTAAAATTTGAGCAAACAGTGGTACAGTAGCGATGCATTATAACGACAGGATTCTGTCAGATACAATTGTTCAACTGTACCGTTGTTCGCTCAAATATGAGCGGAAATTGACACGGTTTAGAATCAAAGAATATCGGGATAGTTTGCGCACTGAGTTAAAATGGTTAAAAGTAATAACTACTTTCAAACTCAACAGTGCCACGTCATGATATTTCTGACTTAATATTAGACGAATCGGAGAGAAGAGGAATAATAAGTCAAATCTATGAATCGGGAGAGTATGTCTTTCTTAGTGCACAGCACAGAATGAGAAATTGAGAGTAAGGTGCAGGAAATTCGAAAATTCAGCAGGCTTTTATTTTTGCATGGTTTATACATGGTTGGATAGAGCTCGTCGATCTGGAGAAGAAAATGTGTTTTAATGTTTGAAAAAATTATTTTCATGTGCAAAAATTGAGAAAGTTCGAGGAATCTAAAATTTCGAACAACTTTTCAGTTTAAAAAATATCAGAATTCTACCCATGATTCAAAGTTTCCGCCATTAGAATTCACCTTTTATGCAATAAAAATATCATATTCGGAGAAAACATCAAAAACTGAGTAGAATAATATATATTTTAAAATTTTTCGTTGATTTTCATTTTGGGCGAAAATCTCAGTAGTTTTTTGACGTGAAAATCCCAACAAAACTCAAACTAGTCGGATAGCATAAAAAAGGGTATCATTCGACTCAGTTTTTTGACCCTGATTTCGAATATGATATTTTTATTGCATAAACGGAGAGTTCTGATGGAGAAAACTGCGAATTACAGGCAGAATTCCGATTTTTTCGTTCCTGATCTAGAAACAAAAAGAATTTTCTTAGTGACAAAACAATAATAAAAAGAAGCGATTATACTTTTAAAGCTCGTTCAATGCCGTTTCCATGAAGTACAAAAATCGGCTTCACTCTTCACAAAAAACTATATAGGTTTGTTAAAGTTTTTTTTGAAACTAAAGGGTTATTCGAACTTTTAGACCCCTCGAAGTTTTTCAAGTTTTGGACATGAAAATAATTTCTTCAAACATTAAAATATATATTTTCTTCTCCATATCGAAGAGCTCTATCCAGCTATCTAAAAAAAAGGCAAAAATAAAATCCTGCTGAATTTTCGAATTTCCGACGTTATTTCTAAGGATTAATTACCTCCGTAACACTACCACTCTCATGGTACGCACCGCGCTACCATCAGCGAGCTAATCGATTTGTAGAAGAACCAATATTGAGAATCCAAGTGACTAAACTGGTAATGCGTGAGACTAAACTTTTTCAACGTCTTAGTACTCGTTTCACGGTCCTTGCGACAAGTAAGCAAAACACGAAATAATTTATTGGCAAACTTACATAAATAGCCGATATTTTTTCAAAGATATCGAAAAAATAGAAGTGTTTTATTTCATAACTCGAAAAAGTCTAGACTTTTATTTATGCTAGCTGATTATCTAGATTTAGCAAAAGGCCGACAACACTGAGAACGTTTCGTACTTTGCTAGCTGCTAAACATGAAAAAGTGCTTCTGATTCTCTAGTTTTATTTCTCACATTATTTCATTTTGCAGATGAGTTGATCTGTGATTAATCGATAACTTGACCAAAGATCGTATATCGCACTGTCTGATCGTAGCATTTCTAATTCTGATAAGTTGATAATAGTGATAAACCAAATCTTATGAATTATATGAACTGGTAACATGGTAACAATAATCTCTTTCAATAAGGTCGATTCGACAAGCTTCCGTTGATCGAGAAAAGTTAGACGTAAAGTTAAGCATTAAAATCTCTACAGTCAACACGGCTGTTTTTGCGTTAATAATAGAGTTTTGCACTTAACTTTTGGCGTCTAACTTATTTAAACCACTTCAGTTAATTTGCCTTTGCAACCCAAAACATCATATTGTTCCAAAAAACTTGTGCCTCCAGTTGTGGATCTGTACAGTTTTTTTGTAAATTTGAAAGGAAAATTATATTATGTTACATAGAAGAAGTAAGTCTGTTTTAATTCATCTTAAGTCAGTTGATTCAAATCAAGTAATAATTTATAAATATCAATGTATACTTTATCAGTACTGGAATAGAAAGTTTGATGCATTCTGATTTATATGTATATATATATATACACGTCACTTATGTTGGATTCGCTTACAAATGGATATAATCTATAATAAATCAGATTTTCGAGTATTGCCTGTCAGAAGGAGAATGCTTGGAAACGACGTATTGTTTCAAACTGGATGTATAACTCGTTTGATTTATCCATTCCTGAAACTTATAATCAAAAACTTATTATTTTAGATATGCAAGAAGATCATGCACATTGTTACGTATAAAGCGACATCGCCTGTTGGCAGTAATGTAGTTGGTAAGTCGCTAGTTGCTAAATATTTTCATTGGTAATCGTTAGAGTTTTTATTAAGAACAATAAAACTAAAACAGCGGTTTGAATCATCGAATCGTAGGAAATTTAAAATGATTCAAACCGCTTCTTTAGTTTTATTGTTTGCCAGTTTCTAATTTTGATCGAATTTTACACATGTCAACACTCTTGTCGTATTTCAGGCAAGAGTCTTGAATCTTGTGAATTCAGCCAAAATTCTTGTTAGATTAAATGATATACAAAGACTCTTACCAGAATCGTCAGTCTTGCCAATTCAGACAAGAGTCATGTGGCTGATTCTTGGCAAGAGTGTCAAGACTTGTACATTCAGACCAGATTCTTCTCTTGTGAATCCGGTATGACTCGTGCTTTTTTCGTTCTTGTAGGCTTTCTGCATATTTATATGAGGTTGAATTAGATATTTATTACAAAATTTTTATAAAAATACTTTGTAACAATAAAGAAACAAGAACTGCATTATCTAGGTGTATAAAAGCACTTAAAAACATTAATAAACAAAAGAAAAATAACTTTATTGTTGTTCTAAAGTTGTTGTTGTTCATCATCATTTTCATAACCTTGATTTTGTTGTTCTTCTGTTTGTCGTTGAACTTGTAATGATACTACTACATGACTTCTTTTTATTCCACGTTTTATGAGTAGACTTTTGGCTAAATCGAATTTCATCTGACATAGAGAATCACGAAAGGTACTTTGTCGAGCCCACACTTCGGTGTAGGTTAACTTGTGTAAATAGGCAAGTCCAGCTATAAAATGATATATACAAAATAATGTACGAGAAATAGAGAAAATCAATTACCAAGGACAATTTCGAAATCTCCTCTTTTGAGAGTTGAAAATGATGAATGAAATCATCAAAGTACTTTTATGATTTCATTTTAAATACAATAAACCCAAAATATCATACCAAACAATTCATCTTGTAGTTGAGAAAACGTCATAATTCAACGGAAAATCAAAATTGTCATTCTAAAAAATGCTTTGGAATATATAGCACACATTCCGTGTTGGCATGACATATTTTACATACATTATCCTCGGTAGGTGTGGCGACTAATGTTTTTTCGCAATCTAAATCAGGGATGTTATTGATCATCCAGTCTGCATTGTTTCTTTCACGAACAGCACGTAGTCGAGTCGCTCGACGGCGAGATGCTGAAAAACAACGAGTACCTATAACAGTTAGAATGCGGTTTTGTAAATTCAACAAAAAAGTCAGTCACTGTCGGACTTAATATTCATATAAATACCGACGTGTGAAAAGTGACGGAAACTGTCTACACTTTCACAAAACAATTCTCCGAAAGGAGTAAACAACAGCATTGGGGTTTGAGTTGTAGTGGTACAATTCTGAACTTTATACTGTATAAAGTTTCTACAGTTTCTACGTTCACTCTTCAATACGACGTGGATCCACTCAAGCTAAAAAGCAATAGAAATAGGAAAGTAAAGCACATCTCGATAAGACTCTTGCCTCAGTGTTACAGATTATTCTCTTGTAAGACTCTTCATTACAATCCTTTTTTCTTTTGTGTTTCTGTACACAAGACTCTTGTCTGAGAACAAAAAATGAAAGAATCTTGTCTGAAATGACAAGAGTTAAGACTCTTGTCTGAAATAGCACAAGAGTGTTGACATGTGTATTGCTCCTTAAATAAAACAGTTGAAATAGTTATCAATATCCCAAGTTGATTGAATCTTCTAGCGTTAATGGAAGGCGTTCATTGAAAACCTTTCATTATAAATGATACAAAGACATTCCCTGCGACTTTTATACGATTAATGCCTATAGAGTCTATTGCGCGTATAACTAATTTGTGTCACTGCTTGTCTTGAATGTTGGGTGAAAAATTGCAAATTCTGTTTGAGTAGTATATAGATAACAAATCAGAAAATTATTATCCGTTCCATGTCGTATTTTTGAATTGCTGCGAAATAATGGACTGAGTATCTTATAAGTATAATCGAAAATATGGGTAATAATCTCTTATGTAAGAGACAGGAAATTGCAGAGACGTCGAGATTAAATATGAATTTATTTCCAGTAAAACACCTTCACACAGATTCAACTACTGTGAGCAAAAAAACGAAAAGTAACCAAAATTCTTTCCACGCCGTGCAGATGAAAAAAGCCGTTCGACGAGTGCGGCGAATACTGAAAAATAGGCTATCGCCGAGGGCTCCACCCCTCGGAAAGTGAGACTTCAGACCCTCGACGTAAGTGTTCGAGGAGTTATCGACTTCGAGCTCTCGAGAAAAATTCCGAGCCGTCGAACAGAGGTGTTCGGGATTTTCAAGCCCTCGCCGCCCGAGAGTGCGATCTTTGATGCTTCGAAGGGCTCGCTCGTCCGAGGATGCGATGAGGGCTCGGAAGTCTCGAACATCTCTGTTCGACGGATCGGGATTTTTCTCGAGGGCTCGGTATCTATCTGAAACCTGAGGACTCGAAATCGATAACCCCTCGAACGCTTATATCGAGGATCCGAAGTCTCACTTTCCGAGGGGCGGAGCCCTCAGCGAGGGCTTATTGAAAGCATATTTTCCACACTCGAAATACTCCTCGAACAAGTGGTTGGGATAGCAGCTCTGGTTATAGCTAAACAAATGTGAAACGCCTTTGAAATTTTAAGGAAATACTACTAGGGCTTGCTTCAAAGTGATCATTGTGTCTTACCATCATCTCATGTTTGTCCATCCGATGTGTATGTGTACAAGAAGCTCTGATAGTAGAGCCCTCAGGATTAACATTTTGCTTTCGATCCTGATCTTTGTTTTGCATTCTAATGAGAACTCTCGCTTCCATATTACCTATTTCCAGTTATATGGAGGCTCGAAAAAAAAAGAGCTTGAGTGTAGATAAACAATCGATATCAGCAACAAAGAAACTAATAACCAATCATGAAGATAACTGACAACGGTATTTAATATCAATAAACATACAGCCTTCCGTATTTATTCTTTTTCTACACTTATAATTTGATTGTTTAGGCTTCGAAACATATTTTTTTTCTATTTTTCTAATAAATCAAGCTTGTTTTTAAAATACTTGGCAAAAAATCAATCCCAATCCCGTTCGACCACGGTCTAGACAATACAAAAACTTCTAAGCTGCAGGACTTCATCTCAGAAGATATCATACGATATCTTTCCTGATCAAATTCAACTTTCTTACTTCTTCGGAAATACAGATAAGGAGAAAAACTTACCATAGGAAATATTGAATCAGTACATAATTTCAATTAATATACATGATATAAACTCAGATCTGTGGTCTATCGTAGAATATAATTCGCTTGTTTAGACCTCTGTCTGAAGAATAATCGATTCTGTGTTATGATGGATGAAAGTTAAACTGTTGTAATGAGATTCTTTCTCACTTGTAGGGAAAAGCTAAATTTTATATATTCTCTTGGTTCGGGTAAGACTGAGATTCTTATAAATGCATATTAATGGAGAACAAATGAATTCTATTGAAATTGCCTAATATTTTTGTGTCAATAATTCAGTTTGCATTAAAACGATCGTTGATTCACTGTGTGATCAATTCAGTTACTGTACTAAAACAAGCAAAATGCAAAGGATAGCTTTTCTCTTTAAGTAAGACATATCTCAGCATCTTCTCTTACAAGCACATTTTCAATATTCATATTTCATAACTTTTATAATATTTGTATTTGTATATAGAAAAAATTGTCCAATGTGTTTTATGTTATCTTTACTAAAAGAAGTCTGCTATGATGTACATTTATCACTTTTTGTTGTTGTTGATGAAGAGCGGAACAAAAGAATATACATGTCGACATAATTATTCAATGAATATATAGAGATATTTCATAAATAGGATATCCCTCGTTCGAACATTAACTTTCCTTTGTGTATGCTGTACTCCTGCTGAGTATATATAACTTTTTTTATCCACAAACTATATTTGATTTGTTCTATTTGTTTGACATATTGGTTCATTAGTAACGTTGTTTTTTTTACAGCTTGAGCTTTTATATCTTTCATACATAACACAAACAAAATATTCATACTTATATTAAGAAAAAGAATCCTATAATAATGACGTCAGTATAGATGCAGTAGCTAATAAAAATTTGAAAAAAGAAGTTATCAGTCACATTATTGCACAACTAAATCTTCGTCTTCCTCATACGAAAAGAAGTTTCATATTAGTTTAGTGTAATAATGTATCATTGAAATTACTAAATGCTGGGCACCCTGGATGAGTTCTATATAAATGTTAAATGCTTAGCAAACAAAATCCGGTTATTTTTAGATAGTTTCCACACAGTTTAGAAATCAATTATTAATCAAGATAAAAAAATGATGTCCCGGATATGTTGTATTATTCACTTTATTCATGTTATAATAAATATACACATAGATAAAGGAAGAGGTAAAAAGTCTTGCTTGGCATCTTCAATTTTCTGTTGAATAATTGTAAATTCTCTCTTGGGTATTTTCATCTTATAAATTTTTTTCCTGACTTATAAAATAAAAAAGACATTTATTCATTGTGTACTTAAATTTAGGATGACAGCAGAGTATATAAGTTCGTAACTGAGTAATGACATAAAAGTGAATTGGGTGACATGCTTCACTCAGCGAACGACAAAATTATTATGGCGTACTACAATAAAGAAAAACAATGTATGAACACATCAAAGAAACAAAATATAAAAATATCGTGAAATATTCACAAAAAAAACCATTGCTGAGGTAATTATGAGTTGTTTGTCCATAATGCGAATGTATGTAATCAATTCATTTTAAAAATTTGAGAGCCCATCTGATAAAGCATTTTGACTAATAAATCTACATCCTAGAGTTTTTTCTGTATGTTATTCTAAAAATGAAACTAAGTTTACACGCATATCAAATAGAAGATTTACACTCTTACTGATAAAATGCTGACGGATGTAACAAAGAACAAAAAAAGAAAATAAATTGGTTCTTCTCTCACGTACGTGCCTATTCGAACCTGAGTGATTTGATTGATATACATATATTTTAATATGACAAAAAAAATATATTTTGTCTGAACAAGGACATCATTTTATATGTATATGAACACTAGAAATTGATATTTTTTCTACAAATGAACTTTCGATCTTACATATAAATATGGGATAAAAGCTCTATCAAAAAAAAAAAAATCGATGTTTTTAATCGAAACTTGATTTTTTCATTAAACTTACTAAAGTATAGCTGTAATTGTCTACTTGAAGAATCTTCATCACTTTCTATATCTGAAGGTTTTTAAAGAGTTTTTTAGACGTTCTAAATCACGTCATTATCAAAAAAGACTTCAACAGTTCATCAAATAAATGTCATCATTTCTTTTGAATATGTAGATTCGTAGAGCTAAGTATATTTTCTGGAGAATATAGCAACGAATATTCTTAGAAAACATTTTTGTTTAGATAACTGGGATCCAAATGGACCAATTGATCAAAATTTGCTCCTGTACAGTAGAGAAATTACAGATTTTCGGCCTCTGACATTCGTTATTCTTTTATTTCAACTGATATCAATAGTAACACTCCATTAATAAATAGTGGAGAAGAAACTTAATAATTGTCACGATCAGTTTTTACATTTAGACATCATTGTAGTTTAAAACAGTCGTTTAAGCTATTATCAAGCACTAAAAAAATGTATATTGTTCTTCCATTTCTCCAACAGACCACATCAAGTCATCTGCAACTCTTGAATAACTCAATATTTGAACTGATATTTTTACTCGTAACATATTCACATGGCAGACATCGTTTTTTGAGAATATTATTCACATTGGATTCAATCTTGAAAATCTAGAAAAGTGAAAAATTATTTGATGAGAAGAAGAAAACGTTCATATCAAAATAGGTTTTATAGGTCAGGAAAATCTCTTTTCCTTTTAATTTGATATGACTGAATAGATCTTGAATCTACCTTTTGACGGGTAGATTGTAGAATTTCTCTAAACTTGAACATCTTATTATTTGAAATAATTGTTTTCAATGCTTGCGTATCTATGGCTTGTTGATATACTATTAGTCAAAATATTAATAGATTATGTCTGTTTGAAAGAAAAGTTGAACCTTATAGTTTATTCACATCTTATAATGAAGATATTGAAAAATATGTATGTTCTAATAGAGGTCATTCTATTCTACTTTTTGAATAAAGTAAAAAACTTATTTGTCATCGTCGCATTTGTCCTGCGTTCAACATAATTATTAGTTATTCTCATATGTCTGTTATAGTGTAAGTTAATTCATCATATTTTTTAATACAAGTAGAGCATTTCCCAAAGTAGTCATGTCTTTTATTTGTGCCATTGTTGTATGGCGTGTCTGTTAATTTGTAATACTGGCTGTCACACTTCTTGACCATTGACTAGTGTTAATTACAACACAAAAAAGGTAGATGCATGAGTATCTTTGATTTTTTTTTCTTCTCTCTCTCTCTCTCTCTCTCTCTCTCTCTCTCTCTCTCTCTCTCTCTCTCTCAATCAAACAGATGGATATATAACAGAAGAAAAACAATCGTGAGCAAATAAAACCATAAGATGTCTCTGCATTCTTTGTTTTAATTTGAAGTTGACAAAAAAATGTCAGGAGTTCTTTCTGATATGAATATGAGAAGATTTCCGAGATATCTATTCATATCAATAAAACGTTTTTCTATTAATGAGTAGCGTACTCTTCTATCTTAAACTGCGTGTCATTAAGTGACATAGAAAAAAGAAAAAGATAAAATCAGAAAACGGTTATTTTGTTGAAAAAATATACGGGAGAAATGATCTAAAATCAGCAGCTCATTTATATTTAATGGAAAATGATCGTTTTTAGGTAACAAAATTATTAATAATTGACGATTCAACTCAGTTTAGTTATGAGAAATAAAAAGATAAATTAACTATAGGCAAACACTCAATTAGTTTTATGAAATCTACATATATGGTTAGAGAAATTGATCATTCTTCATTAGTTGGGCTAGATGATAACTTTTAAAGTGCATTAAATTCAAACTTATTTTATCATGTCTTTTATTTAATATTAATGATTTATTTATATCTTTGACTTCTTTTGTTCTCTGCTTTTTTTTTTCTTTTTTTTTTTTTGTTCTGCTTTCGAAAAGCGTACAGTAAATTGAAAATGAATTTAATATGATACTCTATCTTATGAGCACTTGATATGTAATTTTAATCTTTTTTATTGTAGATTTTGTTATTGTATGTCTGAGATATTCGAGTGGTTCCCACTTTCACTAGAAAAGTGTAGTCGAGTGAACAGAATAACATAAAAAAGAATAACAATAAAATGTACATTTTTCAACTCAACAATTATGTAAACTGGATATTCATAACATCAGTTTGTCATGTTCAAAACAAAAAAGTATGTGTCAAAAGTCTAGCAGACTTCTCTTCAAATTAGGTAATTTTCAAGTTTTTTTATGTTTTGCTTGTAAGGGAAACGAAGATTTCTTTCCCTCAATATATAACTGTAACATAAAAAAAAGAGAGAAAAATATCATACAAAGCTCGACAATGAGAAGGGAGCAAGAGAATTCTTTTTCTTCTTCTTCTTCTTCTTCTTCTTCTTCTTCTTGCAACCTATAATTCTCACATCCGAAATACATATAGGATTTCTTCTTTTTTTTTTTCTTCTCATTTCCAAATATTTAAATGCCAACAACGATTGACAATTGAAACACAGGTAAGAACACGCATTTTTAATTGTTTTTTATGTGAGGCGGAGACATGTCGTTTGCTGGTGCGGTTATAGATAAATAAAGTAAAGCATTTGAGTATATATATCTCAACACGGAATCGGACAAGTTCTAATACATATAATTAGACGTCTGTTTGTTATATGAGGTACCGTATGAAGTTAATAGCTAATTAGTGAAACATACGAGTTTTTTTTGACAGATGAAAGCAGCAGCTTTTACAAACAAAAGATGTCAATTAAAAATACAGAAGTAGTAAGTGCATTCATCATATTAGACTGTGTTTGACCACTTTGGTATCGAATATAGTTGACTAGCCGATACTTTTATACCTTAAATCTGTCTGATATCATTTCAAATTTAACTATTGTATTTCCACACACTCTAAAAAAAAATGCGACTTAGGATCAAATTAAGTCGCATATATGTACCTTATTCTGTGATAATAAGACACATATATGCGACTTAATTTGATCCTAAGTCGCATTTTTTTTTAGAGTGCATCTTTAGTACTATTGTTCAACACATTCTATAGCATTCGTTTAATCAATATTGAATAATTAAGACGATAATCTATTCTAACGTTTACATATAAATCTGGTGGTCATCTTTCGTTAATACCATTATTTTTTCTAAACATAACTTTATATATTCTATAGAAATGACGATTTCGTATGTTTAATGTGTTCATCTGTCAAAAATAACGAAAATATTAAACCAGTTTAAAAAAGAATCCAAAAAACATTTATATACCAGTCAAATATCCCGATTCATCGACTCATTAACCGTTTTTCTCACTCGTCGACAACATTTTGGAAGTAAAATGAAAGATGTTTGTGAGGATACGGACACTATAAAATGTTGACGAAAGCGAAAGAGGAAAATCAATTAATGTATCGACGAATCGAAACTGAATCCACTCAAATTTATTTATTGAAGTATCTAAGAGGAATATAATTTAAAGTAAATGTTTTTTCTTTAAATTGATTGTCTTTACTACATACGTACATACCCATCCATTTTTATTATTTACGCCTGTCCAATTTAGATATAGGTTGTCTTTTTCTTTTTACTGCACAATTATTTTTGAAATGTTCATGTTTGGTTTTTAGGTTATAAATTAAAGTTTGTTGAAGTAGAATAATTTCTAATGTGTATAGAATAATAATAATAAGGTGTAGAATAAATTCGAATCATGATGAACAAAAAAAGAGAAAGAAGAGAAGATAATGATTATGAATAATATGATATTTTCACTTCGAAATAACATTTGTTCAGATTCTATTTTAAAACATTTCCATTATAATTAGATATGGTAAAATATCTTTATTCTATCTATGTAAAAAAGAAAAAAAAAAAGGAATATTTTGTGCATCACTGATTTACGAAAGCTTTTACTTATTTTCTAATCTTTTAAACCTGATGGTGTACATAACTAAGAAGAAAAATCATCAATGACTATCTCCTTTTTCTCTCGAGTTATATATATATTTTTTTTACTAACTAAAAAAAAAGAAAATGTTATATAGTCAAATGAATGGACAAGCTGAATTAGTGGACAATGGAGATCTAAATTCTTATACCGTTACGATTAGATTCCTTCGCTCTGTAATCGACATTTGATACAATAAAAAAAAAAAAAACATAGAATAAATAGTCTGCTTTTTATCTAACTCACAAGAAATGGATCATCTGTTTCTGAATAATGAAAATATTGCGTTTTCATTTAAATAATTTAGAAATAGTACAATGGTAGCATCACTTATTTTTAAAAAACTTCTCACATAAATTAGATTTTTTTTTTCCACATAAATATTTTTAATTATCATATACGTAGAAATACAGAAGAAAAATGCTACAAATATTCATGAAAGATATATTTTTTTCTAGCAAAAAAATATTCATGAGATTACACCTTTCGTTTTCAATATAAAGTGTGTATTACCTGAAACTTAGAATGTTCACATAAAACTCAACTACACTATTAAACGTTTTCAAGACCAATAGATATCTCATGTATCATGTCACGTTTAAAGAGATGATCGAACTATCATTAAATATCACAATATATTCTTTTAGACAGAGAAATTCAAATTAAATTATTTCTCATCTTATAATTCTAATACTTTTTTTTGTTTTTCATTTTTAGAAATATTTCAACATGCTCTAAGAATTTTAACAAAAAAATTTTGATATCTTAGAATAAATACAATGATTTGTGAATATAAAAATGTGAATATATATATATATTGGACTTATAACACTGGCTAATTATTTGTATTATTGTTTGTTGTGTTTCTTATTTTTGATTTTATTCTATGAGTCGAAAATCTGCTCGTCTATTTGTCTTATTATCAATTTTACTTAGTCTATTAGCATTTATTTTTAATATAATTGCACTTTTATCACCCTATTGGAAATTTGTTCGTTTACATCCACAACAAAATTTACAAATTATTGATAATCATATTGATCCATTAATTCGTGCTGAAGTTGAAAAATTTTTTGATTTAATGCATCATCGAGATACACATTATTTTGGTTTATATAAACATTGTTTACAATATACAACACCAAAAAAATTATTAAATACGGTTAGTTCATCTCAACAAACAAAATGTGGTCATAATTATGTACCCGTATTTAATGATAATGATTTTGAAATATGTCACAGTGTTGAACGTCATAGATATTGTATATTTCATTCAACATCAACTGATGATAGTGAATTATCTCAGGAATCTTTAGCAAAATGTCAATGTAATTCTCCAAATTATATATCCGTATCAAAGGTGCTATTAACATTAACAATTATTTTCTTATCAATTGGTATTTTAATTAATATTTTACGTTTATGGAGTATGAAACAAAAATTATTGATTAATGATATTCAACTTCGTCTATTATCAATTATTAGTTCATTATTTATCATTTTATTTTCAATTATTATTATAACATATCAAAATTCAAATAAAAAATATGAAACATTAGAATTTTTTGATTCATTAAGACGACATTATTCACGTATACAAATATATAAATTTAGTAATCATTTGACAACAATTATTGAACGTTTTGAACAAATACTCGATATTAAATTAGGTTCATCATTTATGTTAGTCACATTTGGATTATCATTTGCGTTTATTGCGTTTTTATTGTCAGCTGTGGTAGAAATAAAACCATTAAAATTAACAGTAACAACAAATAAAAATAGTAAATCAAATGAATATCAAAATCATAATCAAACAATGTTTATTAATCATCATTCAACGACAAATCATAATCACACTAATTCAACCTATATACCACAAATTCGATATCCTAAACAAACAAAAGTGTAAAATACACTTTTTTTTCTTTCTTTTTGTACTGTATTTTATGTTTTAAAAAAAAATGAAAAAATAAGCAGAGTATGCTTGTTTATGTACGATTATAAAATTTATCACCGTTATGTCTGATGGTTCAATTCTTTGTATTTATAAGATATTTATGTTCGCCTGACTCTCACACAATATGTCACTCTCAGACATTTTAATGAAGCAAGAAATAACAAGTGTAAATTGATATTCTATCTGGAAAAAAAAGTAAATTTACATGATAAATCAAGCGATATGACATGTATGTGCTTCATTATATAAAGTACACATCTTCATTTTAGAACGATCATAGTAACTTACATCATTTTATAGTCGCCTCAGTACACTCTTTTCTTGTGTATGTGTGTGTGTGTATCAAGAAATGTTAAAATATATAGAATAGTATACTTTCAAACATATCTAGGTCAGTTTGTAATTTAAACTTATAATTGTATATGAAATGAAAATTGAAAAAAAATAATTCATATTTTTTAATTAAAAAATGATTCTATTATAAAAGATGTGTGCAGTAAAAATAGCCAAAGATATAATTAACATTTACGCATAAAGTAGAAAAATGGTGACTATAGTTATAAGATGAATTTTTCTGTTAGACACTGTTAATATTTCATTTTTTTCTTAATTTTGACATCAAATTCATCCTGTTAAGTGAATTAACTATGATCTTGTAGCAAATAAAATATTTAACTTCAATATTACTCTATAGTGAAAATCTATTCAGAATTGTGTTTGAAAACACTATAATATAATACTTTTGTA
>CAJNOQ010002038.1:0-26730 GCA_905250885.1 Didymodactylos carnosus | reverse complement strand
TTCCAGATATATTCGAATAAGAGTCGAGTGAATAGAAAAATTTTAAAAAAACAAAAACAAAAAAAACACTACTGTGAGTGTAAAAAATTGTTAATAATGCTGTCATCTTTAACGTATGCGAAAACTGGCATTTAATTGCTAAAAAGAGAAATTTTATGATAAACTAAAATTCTAGGTAGTTTTGACCATGTTCTAGTCATAATCTAGTCCATATTTTGAATTAGCAGCAAGTAAATTAAATAATATGTTCACGCTTTATCATGTAATACATTCTTAGGAATCGAATGGAAAAAATCTCCATGTATTTGAACGGATTGACTCTTTTACTCCATCGACATAAGTCAGTTGACCCGTTTTGCCCCACACGAGTAAAAAGAGTCAATCGCAACCGCTAGACTCTCATTCGAATATATCTGGAAAATCAACATAAATTTTCAAGAAATTTTTCTACTAGTGTGTAGATAATTATTGGGTCTACCATCGTGGAAAATATCCAATCTTTTCACTTAAAATTGCATGGGAAATAGTGAAATTGCGAAAACAATTTGGTGCATTGACTCTTTACTCTACAGTACTCTAATTTGTGCTCCAATATTCTCATAATGTGAACTGCTTTTGATCAATTTTTCAAAGCGGATACAATAGAACAAAATTAGCTTTGTTACTGTTACAAATAGTTCAAGCAGTCTATGACCTTTTTACAGAGGAGAAAAAATAAGGAGTGTCAGAAACAAGTTAAAGAAATTAGGAATGTATTTTCAGCGTCCGTAGTTGTGATCTTTTCTGCGGTCACAACTATGGATGCCGAACTAATTGAGATCCTACATATCAACACTTTGGAATTGAAACTAATCAAATAAAGAGTCTTTAACTCTAAACTGCAGATTGTTGTTAGTAGAGCGTGAAACCGTATGAACAATGAGAAAGAGTCTCTCTACTCACCATCCACAACTGCTGGTATCACTATCATATATAAATAGTGATAATGATTCAGAAAAAAATCATTCTGTAGACTCAGTCTAATGTCTGTCAGACACTTTATTATCGGCTTTACCATCGTGGTGAATATTGAATTTTTTCGCTTAAAATTGCTTGAGAAATAGTGAAATTGCGAAGAAAATTTGGTACACTGACTCTTTATCCCACGGTACTGTATTCCTAATCTGGATGCACAGCAGTTAATAAAATATGATTATAATGTCGATTATAAAGTCGATTATAATGTGATTTCTCTCATGAAAATTTTGACTGCAATAGCTCTTATAACTCAGAAAAAGTTTAGAATTTTTAAACGATAACAAAAATTCAGATGTCGAACTCGTCAATATTCGGCAGATTTTGCCTACGACAACAAGCACACAAAATGAAGAAGGATTATCAATGTCTCTTCCATGTGAGAGGAAGAAAACCTTGTCTTCCAGTCCCCGTTGCTAGTGAAGAGTGCTGTCACACGGAAGATTTATGCTATCCAACGGTTCATCCGAGGCACGTAGAAATGAAAAACTTGTTCAAGATTATTGCACGACTTGACAGAGAACACAAGTTTCTTTGAAGTATGTGACGAATAACAGAACCGTTAAACTGTGCTGTGATCTTATATAGAGAATGAATGAACGTACTGTCATATAACACTTTTAACTTCTACTATTTCTAATTTACAGTATTAACTGTTATTTCTTCAGATTACCTGACTAAGAACAATAACAACATCCACAATTTATAGAAAAAGAAAACATCGAAGTTAATATTAATTGAGCTCAACTTGTATTTATGCAAGTGTTTTGAAGGCAAAAACACGAGCTTCACTGCACACGTACATACTACCCCAATCAATCAGAATAATTTTATAATTCTACGAAGAGAAAAAAAGACTGTTCAACTATTCTCTAATTTCTCCTTCTACGCTAGTACATATGTTTAGATGTTAGAACAAATAGGAAATATATAGTTATCTTTTTATTCTTCTTGTTCTATGTCGAACGCATTACATGTGGAATTCATACTTTTCTCTTCGTTAATTAAATCATCAACCAAATAACAGAATAATACATATAGGTCCAAATCGTGCTGTTTGCAACAATAGACGTAATCAGAGGGTGAGGAAAGTGAAAGAATTGTTTAAAGTTATAATCATTATTAAAGGTTTCTAACTTCAGGATAAATAAAATTTACAAATGTCGGAATGGAAGCTTAATATGAATGGTCAAGTAAGCAGAGTTAGAGTTAGTAGAACGACAATATATAGTACCCGGTAGTTTCATACTGCTGATTGTTCAGTCTTAAAGGAAACTTGTGAAACGTAATGTACATTCAACAACGACTCCTAACTTGTTGTCTTGTTGAGACACTTAGCCTGTTGCTATTTGGTGATTGATCCATACGATATTCTTGAACATTTATTAACCGATTTTGCATTTAAGAAAGTTAGATGCCTCGTTTGATTAACATCTTATGTACTGAACTTAGCAAAAATTGTCTTGGAATCTTGTATAGCACACAGAGTAGATTGATTTAAGTCGTACAAAAAAACGTCATTTCATCTTAGTACCATAACTGACTATCATTTATTGATTTTGGATCAAAAAATGTTTGTTATTTTAATAATCAATTTAACAACAATTTCTAACTGGTAAATCATTAAATATTGCTGGTATGTTTTTTGTTTCTTGCATCATTCTTATTGGGAAAAATACGTTTTGATCACTAAATTGATTAGTTGCGGAAAGATCCCCAAAATTATAAGTTAATTAGGTGAATGATTTAGAACAAAGAGAAAGAACAAAACGAAAAATTTACTGACTCTTCTCGGACGGCCTTTATTTTGTCTCTTACCTAACAGTTGCGCTATAAAACATAACATTGATTGGCCGACATTCCGCGGGTTCGCTAGTCCTCAGACTTGTGCATATCTATCGAAAGATTCGAAATTTTAGATGGCAGTTCTACAAAGAACTGTCGAACAGTAATTTTTGTATGGCAATCTGCCGATACCTTCCGAATGATTCTTTGCTTCCTCAACCTTTTATTTTGCTTGCCTTACAATGACATAAGAGAAATTTTCCATGAAAAAATTTATGACTGTTCTGTGCTGATAAAGCGGTTTTTGATTAACAAAGATCAGAAGAGGTCTTTTTTTGGCCATTTTGATGTTTTTTAATTGAGCAAATTATTCAGTGATCAGGTTTACTGTTTAGTTCTTTCTCTTTGTTCTAAATCATTCACCTAATTAACTTATAAATTTGGTGATCAAAAATATTGATACCTTTCTTATTTCATTACAGAATAAAAGATAAGAGAACAAACATTCCACACTTATTTTATGTTTCTGTTTTTTATTCATCGTTTTCTACACTATAGAATGTCATATAGTTTCAAAGTCAATTTTTAATTGTCGATTAATTGTAATACAAACCCAAGCGAGGGAACGACATATAGGACAAAAACAGCGGAACTATATGTTATCAATGATGTTTTATTAGACTTAGGAACCATTTTAAAATGAAATGCTTTTTGCTTGTGATAAATTTGCGTGTCAATAAATTTCGACACCGCTACTGATTATGATCGAATCTCAGTGGAATACTATACATGCCTAAAATTGCAATCAGATTTTTAATCGAAAAAAGGAATAATCAACATTTACTATAAAGAACATATATGGGCAGTAAATATTGTCTTCGACTGCAGATGGTTATATCGCAAAAGAATCTAAGATTTCTCTCAAAAACTGTTATTGGAAACAAAATTTTCTACTTCTGTTAATAAATAACATGCAATCAAAAGGCATGTCACGATCATTGTATGTACCTGTTTGAGAAATAAACCTTATAGGTTATCTGTGTATACGATGCGATAATGAGAACTTGTAACAACAAGTTCATTTCTAAAACGTTTTCAGATAAACATTGTTTGCAGTGCTAGGGCGCATGTTGAAGATTAGAAGCATAACAAATAAGAAGATATCTCGTAAGGAACAGTAGAGGTCTGCGCGACGGTCCCGGTCCCGTGGGACTTTTAACGGGATGGGACCAGGCTTTTTGAAAATAGTCTCTGTATGAAGCATAGAAATTTCTTATTTTCTGTGCTTGTTTGTATGTAGGCACCAGTTCTGCAAGAAAGAGCTCACACAAAATTCTAAAAGTCTTCAGTTAATATCTCCCATGCATGCTGTTCCACGCGCCATAACAACGCGCTGACTTTTAAAGTATCAGCGCTACTTTGAAAAAATATTTACGAAACCACGGGACCGGAACCAAAAACGAGTTCTTTCCACGGGACTGGGGCCAAACTTTTTTGGTCCCGCAGGCCTCTATCGAACAAGTCTTTTGTTCGGTATCATACCTGTCAAATGGTTTCTTTTGTTATTTTCGCCCTCTGATTGGGTTATATCTGCTTTGTTCTGTTCAAGGCAGACATCCACAATGTCTGCGCAGCAATCTCTTCAGTTGTTAGATCCTATTAAAGAAAATGGTTTTACTGCTCACTCATATAGAACATCCGGGTAAAAATTAGTGTGTATGGCTACTTTGCTTCTGTCCAGTTTTAGCAGATCTCTCTCCCTCTTCATTGTTTCTGGTGTATTTGTTTTTGCCAAATTCTCTGTAATCTCGTTCCACAGCATAACTAGTAGCGCAACTACGATGGCCATTGAGCCATAACCCAATACAATCTGAGCCTCGGCCCACTAAAAAAATTTTTGGTATGTCTAACCCAACGCTTTTTTTGATTACCTCTTTGTTCTAGATGAAGTTTGTCACGAACAAAAGATGACATGAAAGCGAGATATCATCGCTTCAAAAAATTGTTCATACCCTCTACTCATACTATGAGTACGACTGTACTTATAATTCGTCCATGAGTACTCATATGAGTTCTACTAACAACTTTTGAGTATTTTTACTCAGTTACTATGTGAGTACGCAGAAAATATTCATTCACCATTTTGTTTTGCAAAAATAAAACTGTATAAAGAACGTAGAATCTAGTAAAGAAACATCGAATATTTATATTATATTTTTCTCGCTGGTCTCTCTGTATATAGTCAGAGATGGACTCGTCTGTGAATAGACTTGTAGTCCAACTCCGACTGCCGGAGATCACTCCTCTATATGAAAATACCAGATGAGCAATACTCATGAGTATTTTGCCAAAAGTTATATGAGTACTCAACAATGCTCTAGCATGAGTAATCAAAGTCGTCCCCACAGTATTCATTACTCGCTCTTGAGTACTCAATGATTACTCAAAATGTATGAGTACCCGACCGGTTTTTCTAGCAGAGTACTTTGTGAGTACTCACGCGTGAGTACATTCACTAGGTTAATGTATCTGATAAAGAATTGAATTCTGCATAAAACCAAATTAAATAAATCTTAAACTTTTAACCGTCGTTCGCCAAGAAAAAAATAAGCACATGATAATTTACTCTGGATTCGCATAAAATACTTTTTGATGGTGAAGGTGGCAAAATACTGCTGTTTTTCGCTGTTTTTCTTCGACAAGAACTGTTTGTATTCGAAGCCTTGTTGATCGCAAAAAAATAAAAATAAGAACGTGGTAGCTTTTTTCACGATAATCAAGGAATATCAGTCAAGTTCTTGCTCCACTTGATCCGCTCTGTCGTTTTCAAGTAAACGTTTTTTTCAGAAATGTTTTGTTTCTGCGATATTCGCCATTTTTTTAGGCCCTATGCATTACTGTCATAAAAACATGTTGTAAAGCCTGCTGTCTTAACAATAGACTTCTTTCAACTAAAAAGCTATACAGGAGTGATAGGGCTATCGTTCTACGTTAAAATCCTGAGGAAGTCGATATTTCGGTTCCCGTTCTTTCTCATATTGTTCTATATTGTGGAGCTGAGCGGGACCATGTATCTTGTGTGAGAGAATTATTTTATAAAAAAACAATGAAAAATCTTAATCCGAATTGAGCAGACAGATGATTAAAATTTGTGTTCGAGAACGAAGTGAAAAATATTCAAGATTAGAAAGAATGAACTGTTGTTTCAGGTTTGAATGAAAAGTACACTGTAAAAAAAACAAGTGTCCCGGGTATGAAGAGTTTCTTTTGTGTTCGGCATATCATTATTCACTAATTTGTCGTGTTCGAAAAATCTTTTTGACTGTTGTCTTTAAGTTAGTCATATAGGAAATCTGACTGAATTACGAAAATACTTAGTTTAATGGCAAAGGACATAAAGGTATGTATCTAATATCTTTTGAAAACAGGAGAAAACAAGTTTTTGCCAAGCTGATTTCTTGCATGCCGCCAAAGTGTTCACCGATACTGAGCGATGCTGTTCTGAAGCAGAAACAATGACGTATGAGAACTCTGAAAAATTTTCTGAAAAAGGGAGTTCCTAACTGATGAATTTATTATACCTCCAAATATTTTCTTCCTAAAAGGAACTATGTGCCACAACAAACAA
Source organism: Didymodactylos carnosus (assembly GCA_905250885.1). Lineage (NCBI taxonomy): Eukaryota > Metazoa > Rotifera > Eurotatoria > Philodinida > Philodinidae > Didymodactylos > Didymodactylos carnosus. Next base: position 20,303 of record CAJNOQ010002038.1, on the reverse strand, counting down.
AACAATGACCAATCACTACGGTTAATAATCTATACGACTACCCATACAAGAATTTATCGCACCTATTCTCCACCATTTTTGTGTTTTACTGCAACAAAGAATTTTGTTGCATTGAAACGCGTTCGTGTTATGCACAATTCGGCAGTGCTGTTAAGAATGCGTATTGAATGCATTCGTTGCAGTTTCTGGTAGATTTATGTGTTTACAAACAGAATGACATGCAGAATGCAGATAGAGTTCGGCTGTGTTAAATGCGCAAAGTGTTACATTTTTTTGTTATCCACTGATCGCGCAGTTTTGTGTAAATATTGGTAGTACAGTACGTTTACCAGCACTGAAATTCCTCAGGAAGATTTCATAGGGTGCTCGACCCTGTTTGTATAACATTCATCCTTTTTGTTCAACTAGATCGCATTATAAAACTTTTGCTGAAATTGTCTATAGATCATTGAACAAAAATTTCCTTGATCGAAAGGAAAAAGTGTGAAACATGAATTCGATATGTTGGTTTGATTTTAGCCCTGAATTGTCGATCACAACCCTTTTGAGAGATTCAACTCGTACCTAGAATCACAGTTCAGTTGTCCTCACTATATTGATTCTTGTGAGTAATGTGTATCAAGTAGAGGTTTTTGGAGGTTACAAACTACATAGTATTCATCGTTAAAGTAGCTCTTAGCATCAGTACTTCTCCGGTCTCTCATCTACTCGATCTGAATACTTAATGAATAATGACAAATATATACTGTGCAGTAGAAACATGAAGCAAAATTTTTCAAAAAAGAGAAAAAAATGCTAATTCACTAGTAAAAAAAGCTCGAAACAAAGAATGAGACACATAATCCAAAGAAAAACCTATCATAATATATCCGAGATTAGTATAAAATCGGTTTTGTGAGAAAATTATTCCAAACTTTTTTACAACAGCGCTGGCTCTCGATCCTCAATTAAATATAACCATAACTTACCGACATGATCGAAAGATTGAAAATAATTGTCATAAACATTTAAAATATCGGTATTTTCCTATGTCAAAGATGTTGATGTTCATAGTGAACTTGATCGGAATGGAGTGTTCTAAGCGACGAACAAATAACGCGACAAACATTAAATTACATGGAACATTGATCAAAGTATTTAGTGGATCCGCAGCATTTTTATAACGCAAATAAGCCTTTTCTGTTCTTAATTTCTAAAAAAGCTGAGAACCCACCTACTTTTACCATTAACGGTCTTCTTGATTTAAATCCATTTTCATCTAAATACTATCAGTTAAACATAGGGAAATACCTCATCTCAACTAAATTCTTTTCCTGTTAGCGAAACGTTTTTCTATGAAAGTAATCCAAATACTGTATTATTGTTGTATTAGATTTCAATTTGAACATCCCTTGTTCTATTTCATTCCAAACAAGTCTTTGTTCCTGTATTAAAAAATGGATATCGTCTCAATGGGCCATGATGTTGGCGAACCTAAACGTTTTTCTGGATCAGTTTCTAGAAGAGCATAGACAAGATTGTGCTGCTTGTGTGATTCTGACCACTGGATTTTATTTTAAGAAACTTTCAGTGCCAGTCGGTTTGTTATTATTATCCACTGGTAGTCAACTTCTTCCCCGTATAGTAAACGCATTAAAACGATATCTAAACTCCAAAAATCAACTGCAAAACTGTAGCCATTTTGATCAGATATCTCAAATCAATGGTATGACAGGAAAATATTTTACAACCAAATATTTGAAACATAAAGTAGAGCTCACATATTCAGTACTACATGCATATGAAGGCTTCAGCAATATTTAACGTCAAAACAGAGTCTATTTGTCTTACTTCAAGTGCCATGCAACCTAATGTTCCACACACGGTTGTAGATTTCTCATTTTCATTTTTCAACAGTCTATCATACTACATACGACAATCATATTCTATGCTCAGTAAATCGGGATGGAATAAGCTGGAGTAATTATAACCAGGCCAGAGATCAGCACGGGCGGGGCTGGGTCAGGTCAGAAATTTTTATAGAATGGTCGGGTCGGGCCGGGCCCGGTTTGGGCTGCAAAGTATTTTGGTCAGGTCGGGCCGGTCCAGTCCGAACTTAGAATTTTTAAGCATGCGTGGATTTGTAATTTATGTGTATACTCAGTACCGAGAAATCATAAAAATATAAATATTAACTTGAGAAGTACATTACATTTACACGGCGAACTTTTACCTTTTCAATTAAAAATGAGTCCATCTTGTAGCTTTATCTACTTGATGAATTGCCAGTCAATCAGCTAAAGCGACAATTACTTAATGAGAAATTAGTAAAATCAAAAGAAGCAGTCACCTTTTTCGATATACACGAACTGGGATAATTATAATCACTCTACGCAAATCGCACGAGTTCACTAGAAAAATGTTTCCATAGGTTTCCAAGGACCAACTTTTATACCAGTTCCATCCCATGATAGAATATGTTCAGAAGACCGTTATCTATTATTACACGTGAAAATCGGAAGAGAACAAAATGTTTTGATCATCTATTCGTGTAAAAAGTAATAATTGTCTATTTTTGACAACATTTTTCTGTTAATCGGGTGCTCCTTTACTTTTACTAATTATTACTTTATCCGGTAAAAGTAATAAGCGTTTGTTACTTATTACCGGTAAAAAGGTAATAAATCTTGTTATTTTATTACTCATTACTTCTTTATGTAATCATTTTTATTACTTTAGCTATTACTTTTTATTACTTTTCTTCTTATTAGTAATAAGTAAAGTAATACAAGATTATTCCTTGAGAAAAGTAATAAGTAATAAGGTAATAAGATTTATTACTTGTTTCTTGATAATAACTAATAAGTTTTATTATTTACCACTTGGTAAGAAAAGTAGAGTGACATCCTACTGTTAATATTAATTAAGTTAGAAACTTAATGAGCGATGACATAGAGCAAAAGTTGCGCTATTCATGAACATTAGAGTATCCTCTTCCCGATGTACCTTTTTTTCATTAAAAAGAACGTCTGATTTCCAAATGTAATTATGATCAGTACCTATTTTATCCATCAAATAAATAAGTGGAAGTCAAAACTTTTGAGCTAGTTTTAATTTTCTGCGTAAAAATTTCTCTTACTGTAAGTAACTACTTTCTTAATTTACTGCTAAGCAATTGAAAGAAAAATTTATTTGCAATTCATTTAGAAACATGTTTTGACTATATGTCATTAGCTCCCCCATTCCTAAAAATATTCATTGCATGAGTTTCAAAATTTATACGCACGAAGTGTACTTACTTTTAAAACCATTGCTGCATCTACTAAATAAGTTTCTTCCAAATCCGTAAAATGTGTTAATCACCCAGCACCCCTGTGGACCGCTTCAGACGAATGATGAAGTCGTAATGTAGGGTATGGAATGTTGTATTTTTCGCAGTGGCACGTATTTCAGAACCCAAAGAAACGTCTTCAAGTGTAGTTTCAAAATTTTCGTCTGAATACTGTGATCTGTGGCCTTTCTTAATATATTTTTGTGGCATGAAAATGTGTGAGAGAAAATTGAGAGTTAGAATTGTAATGAGGTCCAACAGTTTGCTGTATTTATATCTGCCGAGCATAACATTTATCTTCATTAGCTGGAAAATCATCAGTATATTTTTCTTTTATTCACAGCACCAACGCTAGCGTTATTTTTCAAAATTACTTTGATGATACGGATATAGCTGATCGTTTCAATGTTGACGTCAATTCCTGTTTTGTCTGGTCTTAAAGAATGATTACATTTTGTTATTGGAATTTTGTGACCTCGATGACTCTGGTTGTAATTTTTTATTTTCTTGCCTGACTGTGTACCATATCCATATGGAAATTTTGATACCTCCCACGATGTGAACACGCGTGGAATGTTTTTGTAGTATTTCGTGAAATATTGCTTTGCACGGGTGACCTCTCGTGCGCAGTCACAAGATGCATATCGATGAAGCGTCGACACTAGTTAATTTGTCGTTTTGTTCACGTGTGTAAAAGTGTTTCGATACGAGGACACGTGTGAACCCGAGGCACTCGAAGGTATCCACGTGACCTACAATAATTCAGTACTCTTCAAGAGTACTAATCTCTACTATCCTTGAAACCTTTAAAATATCTGCTCTGTTTAAGCTGTTTTTTGCCTCGGGTTCACACTTGTTTTCGTACACTGTAAAAAATAGTCGTAGATTAATAAACTATCAAAAAGGGTTTATTGAGACCAAATTGAGCTAAAAAACTGAAGAGATTTTTAGCTGGTATTTTAAACTCGACAAAAACCTGAAACGTTCTTTTTATTTTTGATAAAAAACCGCCTGTTTTTCATTTTGCATCTGTCACGAACGCTTTTTAGGTTTTTGGATATAAAAAACGGAAAAGCGTTTTTTAAAAGGTTTATTGGTCTCAATAAACCCTTTTTGATAGTTTATTAATCTACGACTATTTTTTAGAGTTATTATAAATGAACAATAAAACTAAATTAACACTCTCAATTGTAAACGTCAGCTGTTGTTTCGAAATAATTATAAATATTACTGCTCAAAGGAATGTTGTTTCACTCTTCAAAAAACTATCATGGATTTTGTGCGAAAGCGAAGTCAAAAAGGCGCTTCTGCCATATAGTTCAAAAAAGATCTTTTTCGATATCGACGTATAAATAAAAATAATTATTTGGAAGTGTTCTTGTGGTTTGGATATTAGTGCGGATGAGGATGAGGGTAGCGAAGATTAAAATTACAAACAGTTGATAAATTAACTCCTTTTTGAAAACTGAATTTTTTTTAAATATTAGTACTAAATACCACTTAAGATGATCTTGATTACTTGTACCTCGTATTTAATTTAATTTTTTATTGAGAATACAGAAATGAGAAATATATATCTCTTTAGAGAAATGAGGGAATCTATAATTAATTGTATCTCTTTTGAGAAACGCAATTTCTTGCCAAAAATATTTGTTTCTCAAAAGAGATACTTTTTAATCGATTCAAACAGATACATTGTGAAGTATGAATCTGTATCTCTTTTGAGAATATATATTGTATCTCTTTTGAGACGTAGCCGAAAAAAACTTGTTAACTCAAGAAGAAAACAAGGAAAATACATTTTTGGTCATTACTTGACAGTTTCCTTCTTAATAACTCGTTTATATCTCGAGCATCTTCTTTGTTTAGTACAATCTGTCTTATATCTCGACAATTAAGAGCGCGTTACAAAATATATTCCAATCGGTCTCTATTTCGTGACTATTTCTGTATTCTGCTGTTATACAACATGTCAATTTAGAATAATTTTTATATATATCTATATGGAACGTCGTTTTCTTTTCTAACTGATTTGATTACTTCTTCAAAGACAATTAACCGTGATATGTCAAAAGATTATTGTTTTATCAATCTATAAAAATACGTATACGTTTCTTTTACAGTTTATTCTACTATGGTACTATTTACGAGAGAACCGATTTAACTGTCAAATCGTTTTTTCAATGAGATCTAGTGGATTATAGGTTATCGACTATGATAATTCCGAATATGTTCATGGCAGTTGCCTATAGGTCTTCAGCGATCCGGTTCTGGTAAACCAGTTTTTCTCTAAAGAATAACTAAAAGCTTTCTTCACGAGGCAAAATTGTAGCGCGTAGATTTCTGATTAAAATGAGACAGCTCCCAGCCCTACACGACCTTTCTTTGCAAAGTTACAGAATTTACAATAAAAACCTCAAAGGTTCATTGTCAGCTGAAAGCTACAGAAATAAGAGGAAATTCATTTAGGGCTTTTCTTGTAAATTCTATAACTTTGCAAAGAAAGATCGTGTAGAGCTGGGAGATGTCTCATTTTAATCAGAAATGTGCGCGCTACAATTATGTATCGTGAAAAAAAGCTTAGTTATTCTTTAGAGAAAAACTGATTTACCAGAAACCGGATCTCTGAAGACCTATAGGCAACTGCCATGAATATATTCGGAATTATCATAGTCGATAACCTATAACCCACTAGGTCTCATTGAAAAAACGATTTGACAGTTAAATTCGTTCCCTCGTTAGACTTTCTTATAATAGAAATTTTTCTGTTTTAACCCTTTTGTGACGGGGCCCGTATATTTACGGGCAGTGCATAAAACCTTCGTTACTTCACTTATTTTGCACCATTCTCACTTCCCATATATTTTCTAGCAAAAATAATAATATATTTGAGATCAGCAGACAAAACTGGGTCGAATAGCATACTTAATACTCGGTTTTCAATCAAAACAATTTCATTTGAAAATTTCCTCTCTAGGTTAGAGATGAGTGTGTAATCCTTCTTACAAAAGTTTCACCAACGTTTTTTCGAACCATAGGCTTTCATGATTACCATGTACATGGACTGCAAATTCTATAGTAGAAACTGCGACCCGTAGTTCATCACCGCCGCCCTTCTACGTATGTTTCAATCGTGAGTGCTCGTCCTTAATGAAGTTCCTGAATGACACAACGTGAACCTTCATACTTTGGCTAGATAATCTACAGATACTGTAGAGTCTTTGATACGAATTTGAAGCCAAAATGATGCTCTTAGACTGAGTTGTGAATGTCTTTTCGCAAAGAACCTTGAATTTTCAACAAAAAAAGCTAACCTCTTCCGTAAAATAGCTATATTTTACTGATTCCTAACAGTCAACTCACAAAATTCATATTGTAGATAGAGCAGAGTGTGGCTGAATTTTTGTAAAAAGAAACAGCTTTCATATCTCTTAGGTCAGGAGCTATTGACATTTCACGGAAAAGAAAGAAATTGCTTATATCTCATGAACCATTCAGTAAAAGAGGTGCAAACTTGGTGGGTGATCAGCATTTGGTAAGAGCTATGATCACACAAAATTAGAAGTACTTAGCTATCATGGCTCTTGAGTTACAGGGGTGTCGTATTATTTTTTGAAAAAATAATTCCGTCCTCAAAGGGTTAAAGAATAAAATAAGAAAAGAAAAAATTTTATATTTTCATCAAATGTTCATCTTTGATATATTCAAGGAATAGAGTGCTCGCTCTAAACTTATTTCGGATTATACCAAGTTCGCGAATTCAAATTACGTTAACTAGAGATGACCCATTTTCATTTTTTGTGCGAAACTGGTATAATACGAAATAAGTTCAGAGTGAGCACTGTATTCCTTGAATGTATAAAAGATGAACATTTGATGAAAATATAAAATTCTTTCTTTTCTTATTTTATTCTTTAACCATTAAAATATTTTTCTTTTATATATTCAAGGAAGAGAGTGCTCACGCACATTTTCATTGCATTTATAGCGAGAAGTGCTCATCGAGGCCGTCACAGAGTTTTTGCAGTTACTACAATAAATAGTTTATCGGACAAAGTAACCTTTTTTATTACCATAATGCTATTAACCCGATTTATCGATAAACAATCTTTATCGGTGGTAATGAGCTACTTTATCGAAATAAAGTAATTATCGCTGAAACTAACTATAAAAACTTCGTGAGGGCCTCCATAAAACAAGCACTTATCGCGATAGGTATATCGAAAATATCCTCATGGGTGGTAGATATCTATTATCATTATAGAAAATTTCGGCCTCCTGTCCCTATTATTTGCTAAGTTATAGAATTTTCCTTGTTTTTAGGGAGAACTTATGACCGTTACATAGACGGACAAAAAATGGACATTTAACGTTTAATTCATCCTTTTGTTTCGCTGGCCTCACTACTATATATCTCGCGTTGTTTTCTCATAGAAGGAGCGTAGAGTTTTGCTCTTCCTCGACTAGAGGCCAACAATAGATAAACGGATAAAAATAGATAGTGGTGGATTGTACAAATAGACACAGAAAAAGACGAAAAATCACTCAAAACAGGGAGAAGATCCAGTAACGAGGGCAGAAAAGAGAATGCTGCTGGCTACGACAGATAAACAACACTTATAAAAAAAATTCTTTATATACGACATTATCTAATGATCTATTCATCGTTTCGTGCTCACAGTCTCGAGTTCGTATCTCACTTTTTAGCTTTATCTAGTAAGTAGAATGTTTCTGTATATGATCTAACAATAAATGTAGATTAATCTATTGGCGAATAAAAAGCATTGAGATGGAAGAATCATATATTGCTGATTGTTAATTTTTACAGAAAGATATATAGGTGAAAAAGAGAACTGTGATTATTTTTGAAAATAATATAGACAAAAGTTCTACTAGCCTTGTCGGATTTGGCTCAATTTAGCATCGAATTATCCCCCCGAGTGTCCTCTTCCATAACCTGAAAAGTCCGAGTCTATGGTCATTTTCTTCAAACGTTGTTCGAAAATCATCGGACTGTCTGTATGGTAACATAGTACTAACCTCAAAATTTGGAGTGATCCATGAACGGGTTTTCAGAGGGTTTCTAGAGCTGATTTCACCCTTAAGGCTTGTCAAACCAACCCTCATAATCTAAACAGACTGTATTTAGCTATTCCAGAAAATTTCATGTGACTTGAATGAAAATTACTGGTTTTACGAAGGCTGTACTTTATCGTGGGCCCAAGCCAAAACCTTTTTTTTACAGCATCATCTAAAGCTATTTTACTTTCCATAAGGAAAGAAACATTGCCACGATGATCAGGAGCCTTTGTGCCATGTTATTTTGAAATCAGCAGATCGAGGAAAAGCCCGATCCTTATGGTTCAGAGAACTCTTTACTTCCTAAATAAGAAATTCGTTCGAAACCGATAGTATTCTTATAAGAATGAAGACATTTTTTTTCGACTAAGGCGGTACCTAACTCTTCTTACCTTGACATGTGTTCTTTTAGTAGAAGAGAAAGTTAAAGGTGTAGAAAAAACGTTTCATGTACTGACATTCATGTGGGTACATCTTTTATATCACTTTGTCTCTTTCTACACTATAGTACGTGCGTCAAGTTGTTTCTTCTGTTATTGATCAGCGTAGAGGTTTTAATTACATATCCGATTGACAGATACTGACTCTTGTGTATAGCTAGCTATTACTGCTTCCACCACAATAGTGTTGTGAATATGAATATGCTATGCCTTTTATGGAAAAGGGATTTGACACTTAGGAATGTTTCCTCGTTACTGGATTCTTCAGAGAATATTTATCGCATTGCAGTACAAGCATTATTCGTCTCCTTGATCATAATACATCACTTTAATGTATCTTTATATCAGTTGCGCATGATTTCTTTCTAAATACATATACCTTTTTCTATACAGACGTAAAGCCAAATTAACGTAATATCATGTGCTGTATGAGTATGACACTTATTGATGATATGTGTTGCAAGAACACCATAAGTAGCATTGAGAAGAATGACACTCTGAAGGGCATCCTTAAACTGAAAGAAGACATTACTGTCACCTACCATGCTTCATTTATCCGCGACATTGCCTAACGGGAGAAGTTTTTTGAGTTTTCTTAATAAGTTCTCTTCAGTAACGTGATGGTGTTTATCTAAAGAATCGATCGGCACAGGTTTCACTTATCTCAGCTATTAACGTTCGATCTTTTACCGTTATCAAAGCACTAAGTGCTTTCTTTTTATAAGTTTCATGGTCGACAACTATCTCCACGAAATTGTGATGAATAGTAAGCGAGGAGACGATTTTCTTAGATAATGATACATGTAATTTTAAACAAGCGATGATTGAATCTTATTTTTGATTTTTCAGCATTTTTTAAATTTCAAAAATTGATTTTTTTCTGGACGATGCAGAGCACATGGTATCAAACGTGGTTGTTGTAGAATTGTCAAGCAAATACTGTTGAGTGTTACGGTAACCATCCTATCTGATCACTAGAAAACATTTATAGATCTTTCCATACCATACCTGGAATTATTTGTACATAGAAACATGCAAAATTTTGCTGACTTCAAAATATCATGTAAACGGAGTTTAAGAACCTATACGTACATTGAGCTAGTGCCTAATACTTCCCGGTTTCACTTGCCGCGAGTTTAATGAAGGATTTACTGCTGTGGTACTATATACAGAATCATACTACATTTTTCATTAGATTGGATACAATGCTAAGGTGTGAAATTATTCATAACGTGGAAAAATATATTGTACAATATTTTGGATCAGTGTCATTTGATTACTAATCTATTTCGGTTGCTTTTATAATTTACATGGAGGATATGAAACAGTTTACTGATCTTTCTGCAAACAACACGGTGAAGCTAGTTAGTCACAACTGTACTGAATGCTGGTTAATACATTCGAAAAAAACGTGTACGGGTTGGAAACAAAAATTTTTGTTTCGCTCGGATGAGCCAGCGATTATAATCAGAACGACAACAGAGAAACGCAAATGAAACGTACGTTTTTTAATGTAGTAATAGTAACGCTGATATTTCAGATTAAGTCAGCTACCTAAATCACAAATAAATAAAGATTATTTGACAATGACTTCATCGCAACCATCAAAAATAAGCACAACCATACTAGCTGCTGCTGTACCGATAAATCCATCCGAAGTATCGAGAAATTCATCCGATATGCTACAATATTTGAAAACTGGTAGTAAACTAATTAAGCATACCGCTACTGGGAAAACAAATCCGAGACAATATTATTTGTTGAAAAGCGAAGATATTGTTTCTTGTGATGAACCAGACACGTTATTTACAAAATCAACTAACTGTAAGCAACGTTATTTTGTTACCAATCTGTGATATTGTCTTGTTATTCAATGCATTTGCCTTGATTAGATATTTCACGTGCTTCATGCTCATTAGCAACACATGGCGATAGAGAATATCGTTGTGTTTGAGCCTTTTAGTGATATCTTAATCGCAAATTTCAGAGCATTAGTATTTCCTGTTTTTTCGGCATCAGAATAAAGTCTGCACCCTACACTGAACAGATGAAGAACTCTATACTCACTCTATCGAAGCTCTCCATTTGACATTCGCGCGTTGTGTCATCATCTGAGAAAAAGGACAGATGAAAAGCACAATTGTTACGTTAAATCCATGTTTTCATCCACGTTTTTTGCTTACATGCTTTAATGAAGAGTGATCTAAGGCTAATCACAGCTTAAGTTCCGATATACTTGTTGAAAGAGTAATCCGTATGCTGACTGCGCTTTACACAGAATAAAAAAAGTTTTGTGAGCTTGCTTTTCCTTCACATAAATGTAAAGGGCCGGAAAAAAGTGGGTAAAGTTACAAAACTTCATTCAGTGAAGAAAGATCAGCGCGTGCATGTTTATGTTGAATTTGTGGATTACAGTCGAGAATTAAGGTTATTTTTAGGCGGAAAACATGACCAAACATTAACATTAACTTCAGAATGAAGTTTACTCTTTCGGTAATACATCTGGTTGTGTCTGACTGAAGCAAGCTGGCCTTCTCGGCTATGTTGTTCGTCACATAGATCAAAAGTACTGTACCCGGGAGAAAAATCTTGAATGCAGATCTTGATAAGTCTTTAAAGATTTCTCAAGTTTCGCTCCAGATTTTTCAAGAACTTGTGCAGATTTATCGAAATCTGTCAAGATTCTGAATGGAAAGCAGTGCTACAGATTTTCCACACAAGTTCTGTATCAGAATCTGTCTTTATAAATCTTGAGCAGATCTTGTCAAGATATTTCAACAATTCTGAAATGATTAATTTAATACGCAATAATCAGAATCTTCATTAACAGATTTGGGAATTTGAAAGAAAATCTTAAACTTTATTTTCTACTTAATATTTTCATTTTTTTCTACTGTATCACTACAGTGCAAGCTCTACGGTACTATGCATACAGCACCAGAGCTGCTGAAGGTGCACGAGCAACCATACATCAAGAAACTTGACAGATCTTGTGCAGATATAAACTTTCTGCAGGACATGGGACGTATGGACGTGAGCATCGGCAAGTCATGCACTATTCGCGAACAAGACACCTATGTTAGTGTATTCCACATTATCCGTCCAAAAGTATGATATTGCTCGCAACTGACAAGTCTGGCTGGTTATCACCCTATATCGACAATAGTAGCCGGTAGCCAGATACTCTTCCTTCCTTGCAGATGACTGTAAGAGGTGTGTTTTTATCTATTGAATGAGTTTTAATAGTACTTCCTTCTAGTAGCTAACCATTCTTCTATATATTACTTTGTACAGTAGACACAATCTGAAAACGCACAGCATGGCTAGGACCAATAAACATTCCCGACCTGCGGACTTTTCGTTTGAGATATTCCATCCATAGTATCAGAATTAGCCAAATATTCTTCCTGTTGCACCTAACTCGAATCGAAAAGTGACAATACCTTTCTATTGCTACTGTTTGACTCTACAGTAGCCTTAAGTAACAAAAAATGTCAATAGCTTCTTCTTGATATCCAATGGAATGACAATAGTTTCAGAAACTTGGAGCCACCATTCTAAACGGTAATAGACCTACCGATTTCCTTTTCAAACAGTAATGAAGTGCTGTGGTAGTTTTATAGTCTTTTTTGAGTCAAATAATTTCTTAGGCTACGGTGGATTAATGATACACCTTTGTGAAACGGGTCTCTATTTATTTGTTGAATAAAAATGAACATTATTAACACTGCGGTATTTCTCTCGAAAAACGGTCATTATTCAATTTGTGGTAACAATTAGAATAACTATTTTATCAACAACATTGTTTACACTTATCTATCATTTTATTTAGATCTTATAAATGCAATAGACGAAATTCGATGTGGTTATAATTCGAGTACATTTAAAACATTATTACAAAACAAACTTGTTCATAAAGATAATGTAATTGAATTGAATGTTAGTAAAATTACTCTTAGAACAAAATAGTTCTCTTATTGCAGGAAAACTGTGCATTTACAATTATGTATAATAACCATCAACTAGCTCTAGATTTAATGGCACCAGATCAAACTTCAAGAGACACGTGGGTAAATGGTTTAAAACATCTTATGCATCGGTATACACACAAAGGAAAAATGAATTATATGCACACAGATAAGTAAGATTAATAGTTTAGTATACTTTTGATATTTGGTTTGATTTGAGCTAAACTCTACAAATCATCAAAAATTTTTGATGATAAAACTCGCATCGATGAAACCTTCTATCAAGTTATTTAGTTCTTTGTAGAAAACTAATAGAGATAATCCTTACACATTGATCTGCTCTCATGAATCTTCCGTATTCTAACTTCTGCTGGATCCGAAGCTGTTAGTTGAAAAACTATAGTCTGGCAACATCAAAATATTTGTGATTATTATTTATTTTTTACTTCTATCAGTCTCACCTCTGGTTTTTTAGTAACGTTTAATAGAAAAAGCATAGAGATCATTAGTTTTCATCGTTCAATAGCCAGAATCGCAGAACTTAATTCTACGAGAAAAAAAGATTTTAGAAGGCTGACTTTTTCGGTAACCTAAGTCAATGCTAGAGGTGTGTAACTTTTGAATAGGACAGTTTTTCATCAAAAACGTGCGCTGTGCTAAACCATAAAAGAAGGCCATGACCGTCTATTCTGGTAGAAAACAAAATGCACTGTTTTCTCTATTTCAGCTTTAAATGCATAACAGACACGTCAGATTGAGTATATATTGAAAGTCAGTGAATTCTACTTTGAAGATACAGGATAATTCCGTGGGTTCCGTCGATTTCCAAATTTTTTGACTAGTTTAACCTCAATTTTTTCAAAAGCTTCGAATTCCTAAGACTGTCCCCATATATTTTCCGTATCTATTTCACATAAAATTCGAGTAAAAATTCGATATCTCAGCGAACCAAGTTGGAGTGCTTCATACAAGGGGGAAAAAGCACCACTTCTCCACTTCACTTCACTTCACTCACTTCAGTCTAAACTCACTTCACTTCAGTCTAAACCCACTTCACTTCAGTCTAAACCCACTTCACTTCAGTGCAAGCCTGCTTTGATGATGGACACTGGACAATGACAAGAGCCAGTCAGCTCATAACAACAGAACTCCAACACTATGAAGACAGAGTGTCTTTAGCTGCTTATGCATTACTAATTCTTTTTTTCAAATTTTTTGCTAGATCTATTTATTGCGCCGCTCTCACGCGTCAGTTTTATTTATTACATGCATGAAAAGTGGATTGGCCTTAACTAATCCTTAGCGCTTAAGCTTTGCCTGTTTCCACGATAAGCAAAAATACATCAGTTATCATCTCTCTAATTTATTTACTCGTCTCTATCTTCCACTTCACTAGTTCACTTCATGGACACTTCAAAATCACTTCCACTTCACTTCAAGTGAAGTGGAAGTGAAGTGAAGTGGAGAAGTGGTGCTTTTTCCCCCTTGGCTTCATAGCCCATGAGGGCCTACATTTTAGGAAGAGTTCCATTCAAAAAGATTTTTAGCAGCTCAGGACGTTCCCTCGTGAGTGGTCTAGGTGACGAGAAAAGATGGAAATTCGATTTTGTGAAAAAAAAGGGCCTCAAAGTTGCGGAAAAGCCGACAATCCCGCTCTGTATTCGTAGTACTGTGTTTCCACTTTAAAAACTATTCCGGTTGATTTGTGTTCCATCAAATACAGGACAAAAAAACGATTTTAATACACTATTTAGGTTCCATTTTTCCTTTTGTTGTTGTTCTTTTTATGTACCTCTATAAAAGATTAAAACCCGGCTTTTTGGAGTGCCTTGTAATAGCACACGGGAGGATTGGGAGTTTTTACAACCATGTCACGAGCAAGCCCAATCTTTTTTCTATATAATTCATGAAAGAATTAAGACTCCAATTTATTTCTAACATAAGCAAATTTTCTGAACCCATAAAACCAGAAAACCTACAAGTCGATGTTCGGTTATCTTCGATGCCGATATTGTGGATGTTATCCATGGCTCTTTCATTTAAGAGGGGCCCGGCTTCTGCGATAAAAGTCTCGTATAAGCTGGTGGTGCCTCCATAGAATTACCCTACACTGTTTTTAATATTTAGTAGAAATAGTTTTAAGCCATTTATTTGATCAGAATTAGATTTTTTGCTAAATTTCCACAATTAATCTAAACAAGGATGCGCCATTAGTCACAGCATTCTGTCTCAGAGGCTGTCTCACGTTATCACGTCACTAGTTACCAAGCTTTCCGATTGTTTTTACTCAGGGTAGGAAGATTTCTTCGGCAGACAATCTTTTTAAATAGTCGGCGGACAGTTTTTTCCTAAATAAATGAAACAATTGTTAATTGAAAAGAATTTTTGTTACTTGGTAAAAAATTTAAAAGACTATCTGTCAATTATTCTGACGGACAATCGGAACTGCTGTTCCATCATCTGTGGTTTAAAAGATTCAACAAGTACCCGTATAATTTATATGATGAATGTAGTCTGGTTGATTTCATTTTAAATCAATACGTTTGATATTTTTCTTTTTCTTTCTATCTGATTGATGATGATTTATTGCGTGAGAAAGTGCCCGGGCCTGGTGCCCGCTTGCACTGTAATCGATTTCTTTCTATCTGTAATCAAACAATTCTCTCTCCCTGGTTGTACTTATATCTCTACTATCTAGATGTTTCGCAAGCATTGTCTGGGCATACATATATACTGCATAGAGTTCTTATATCCAATTTTCCTTACGTTAATATCACTGTTGCCATATATTTTTCTTGATAATGGCAAATATTTGTCGAAAGTAGCTATTGATAATAGCTGTCAGTCTTTTACAGTTCATCAAGTCAAATACTTGCAAGATAATCGCGACCTTTGTTGTATTCAGAAAAAAGTTGAACAAATTTTAGGCAGAACACAAGCTCCAAAAGTTTGGAGGACAGTGTCCCCACTTCCCCGCCCAATCGGAAACGCTGCTAGTTACCGCTTAGCTGCCACTTTGAAGGGAACACATTCGACCATCTATCCATGGAGGAAAAAAATAAATATTTCTATCGCAGTTTTTAGAGCATCGAGCTAGTTTTTCAAAGATCTGAACTCAGTTTTTTTCATAAAATCAAATGGTGCACTTTTGGTTGCGAAAACTAATGTTCTATCAAATGCTATTGGAAATTCATTAATAATTTCGAATGAACAATAGTCTAGTAGTTGTAACTGTATAAAAATGGAAAAAGCGTGGTGATCTGTAACATTTTATCATACGGTTGTTGCGGAAAAAGACTATGACATGTTGAGAGTAGACGAAGTGTTGGAAATGAAGTGATGACAAAACGTAAAGATCGAGTATTAAAATGTAGTTTAGCTAACTATACTAGTTGTTTGAGACTCTAAATTCAAGTATGTTTCTAAACAATAACTTTATTTAGTTGGATAATAAATCATTTTTATTCTGCTGATAAAGACGGATCTGGAACATTGACAAAACAAGAATGTCAACGTTTATTGACAGACGTACTAAATACAAAGATGTCCAATAGTTTATTTCAAACAATGTTCAAAGTAAGTTTTATATAGAGAGATCTAATACTAATAAATATGATTAATAATGGTCTATTTTTTGAGCAAGCTGACGTCAGTGGTGAAGGTTTATTAAATCAGGAAGAATTCATTGTGTTCTTCAAAACATTAACAAGACGACAAGATTTATTTACAATTATGCAGAAGTAACTTACACAATCATTTTTTTTATAAAAAATTTTTTATTTATTTTTATTTTGTTATCTATTTTTAGTCATGTTCAAAATGGTGAATCCATGACAAGTGATACAATCAAGATGAGTGCTCAAGAGTTAACCAACTTTCTGTTAACTGTCGAACGTGTTAGTCATTTAATAGTAGGAAGACGTTAATAGTGAGAAGATTTTTGTTTTTTTGTTTAAATAGGAATTTGATATTGTTGAAGATCGAGCCATAAAATTAATTCAACAATTTGAAGTCGATGTAGCATTCAAATCTCAAGGATTTTTAAGCATTGATGGTGGGTATGATCAATAATTATTAATGTTAATTCTTCTCTGTTTAGTTAAAAAATATAAAATAGCATTCATTGTCTATTCTAATAGTCCTACTGTTAGTTAAACTGTATTATTCGAAATAAGAAGAAAATAAATTAAGTTTAATCGTTTAACTAACACTATTTTTGACAAAAAATATCTTTGCGTCATCGTGAGAAAGTTTTCATGTGAGAGATATAAGTGTCTTTTAAATTTAAACAGTAATAATGAATTAATTAGCAAAAGTTTGAGAACTTGAGATGGGTTTATGTCAATGTTTTCGATATAAGTTTGGGGAGTGGGTGGAAAGACCGCTTGGTAGCTAAAGCTTTTTTGAATAACGCATTTTTTGAGTCAAATCTTTTTTCTGAGTAACTGCATATTTTAAACTAATTGAAGGCTGAAAATGAGCTTGACAGTAGTGTCTATTTCTTTCTTCATCATATTTTTTTTCGAAACAAGATTCATTAACAATACGAAGTAGTTTCTCAGGAAAAAATACCAAGTTACTCAGATGCTAGAAAAAAATCACTTACGAGGGAACCTCCCGAGGTGATAAATTGCTTTTTGATCGACATCTATTGGGTTATAGGTTATCGACCATGCTGATTCCGAATATGACCATGGGACTTCCCCATAGTTCTTCGAAGATTCAGTCTTCTAGAAAATCAGTTTTTCAGAAACCCCAAAAAATAATCCAAGTCTTTCTTAGCAGTTCAGGATTGTAGCGCGCACATTTCTGATTAAAATGAAACATCCCCAGCTCTACACAACATTTCTTTGCAAAGTTATAGAATTTATAAGAAGAGCCCTAAATTAATTTTTTCCTTTCTTATTTCTGCAGCTTTGAGCTGACAATGAACAATTTAGGGCTCTTCTTATAAATTCTATAACTTTGCAAAGAAATATTGTGTAGAGCTGGGTGATGTTTCATTTTAATCAGAAATTTGTGCGCTACAATCCCGAACTGCTAAGAAAGACTTGGGTTATTTTTTGGGGTTTCTGAAAAACTGGTTTTCCAGCAGACTCGATCTTCGAAGAGCTATGGGGGAGTCCCATGGTCATATTCGGAATCAGCATGGTCGATAACCTATAACCCACTAGATGTCGATCAGAAAACGATTTATCACCTCGGGAAGTTCCCTCGTTAGCTTCATAAAAGGCATTTTCTTAGCTTAAGTTTCCCAAAAGATTTTTGAGGATGCCCAAATTTTTTTGAGTAACTCCTATCCAAACGAGTTGGCGTATTTCCACCCCTTCTACCTCCCAAATCAAAAACGCTGGTTTATGTCACGACTACGGTTCATTGAATAAGAAAAAACGTTTTAAGATTGAATAATCGTTCAAGAGCTCCCACTGTCAGGAAAATTGATTTTAAGATTTATTCTTAACTGAAAATCCTAAAGTGTGTACCTCCGAACACGCTATAGATTTTTACTTGAACGATGGCTTTTGATAGGTTTTTGCAAAGGCATTGGAAATAAGCAAAATCATTTTTTTTCACTTTTTCATTGATTCAGTTTATCAACAGACGGATATGTTTTCGACCACGTCTATGCGATGCATCTATTTCCCAGATTTCTCGTATATTTTAGGTGCGACATGCACCATGTTAGCTCTAAAATGACGAGAAAATTTGTTCTTGGTTAAGTCATTTTCCTCAAAGTTTTATCTCAAAAATTAGAAAAATTCTTCACTAATTTTTCTTTCTGAATTTTTCTAAACGTAGAATCTAAAATCTGGCTCTATTAAGTCATATCCCAAAAGTTTCTCATTATTTTAGGACCAACGTGGTTCTTGCAGCACTTAAAATATACGAGAAATCTGGGAAATACAAGCATCTACTTTTTAATCATTATATTAGATAATTTTGTAAACATGCAAATTTTCAAGCTTAAGAGGAGGAGGGGATCCCCATTTAGATTTTTCTCTAACGTTCCCGGTTTGTAGAGGACACTTCGAAGCATATGTCCTGAATTTTTTTCGGCTTACTGACATTATTTGGCTGAGAAAAAGATTAACTACTTAAAATAATATTGTTAAATTTTTGAACAAGGGATTATTATTAAAAACATTCCTTTCCATTCTCCATTCATCACAAAAGCTTGATTCTTGCCTAGATCGATAGAGAAATGTCTGGAGAATATTTATTATGAGAAAATATGCAAGAATTTTTGTTCTTTCCTTTCTAGTATCGACTAATTAGTATTAATTAACGTTAGTTTAGCCTACTCTACTAACATAAAGTCTAATTTGTAAAATAGCAACGCAACAAAAAAATTCAAGCAATACCTCATCTTACAGAGAATTTCACAGGCTACAATATGGACTACCTTAAAAATTTTAGAATTTGTTTTTGGTCGCTCGGTAAGTCGAAAATTTAACAATATTGTTTTAAGTAATTAGTTTTTTCCCCAGCCAGATAATTTCAGTAACTCGAAAAAACTTCAGGACATATACTTCGAAGTGTCCTCTACAAATCGGGAAGGCTTGAAGACAAAATTCAAAACTTGAAAATATCGTTGGTTTTTGGCACACCGAAGATTTTTTTACCTAATCTTACGGCTAGTTTCGCCCGAACCAACCATTTTGAAGCAAAACTCTGAGCGCAAAAGTTGTTCAGAATCGAATTTTGGAGTCACTAACGAGAACTTCTTTTAACATTTTTTGTTTTTGACTTTTAAATTAAATTTTACGACTTTTTAAAATTTTAAAATTTAATATTTTTCAATTATAATATCAGAAACCGAAAAGGTTAAAAAAGCTCTCGTTAAGGACTCCAAAATTCGATTCTGAACAACTTTTGCACTCAGAGTTTTGCTTCAAAATGCTTGCTTAGAGCGAAAGAAGCCGTAAGGTGAGATGAAAAATACTTTTAGCTCTGAAGTTTCCTCCGAAAGCTGAACGTTAAATTTCTGCGTTAAACTTCATTAGGAAACGATGAAAGAGATTTCTCCTTATACAAATTGATGTTCTCTATCGAACTACCCTAGAATCAACTTTTCATATTAAAAAATGAGGTTTTTGTTGAAATTTTAAAAATAGAGCAAAAATCCGAAAAAAACTTAAAATGTTTTTTTATCAAAAGTTATAAATCCGGTAACCGAAAGCTTTGTTGAGACATATACTCCGAAGTGTCTTTCACAAACTGGTGGGAAAAAACGGGTGGGGGAAGTCCCTCTTAAATGCTTATTCTAGTCTGTTCTAGAGGAGACTAACATTCTGTGAGAATTTTGTCCGAATTTTTCGTTTTGAATAGAAAATAGATCTCTGACAAGCGATCCTTAATTAAGATACATGCACATATATGATTTCCCCCAATGGCGTATCCAAGGGGGCGGCAATTGGGCAAATGCCCAATGCTCAGAAAAAGTTTGCCCAATCGGATTTTTTAAAGGCTAGAGTTTGCCCAACGACTTTCGGGCAAAGCCGATTT
>CAJNOQ010002037.1:2727-26735 GCA_905250885.1 Didymodactylos carnosus | reverse complement strand
CATCCATCAGTCTGACATCAAAGCCACCTTACTGACTTACACAGAAAAATCAGCCACTGTAATGGCTGGCTCAGTCGGAATAGTGGCTGAGCATAAGCTCTTCCACTGGCTCACCGAATTTACAGTGAATGAGGCGAACATGATAGAAAAATGGGACGAATGAAAAAACAAGCACAACTTCATTGGTGTCAAGCGTGTAGTATCAGTTATAACCGAAGGTCGGTTATTTCGGTTTCAGTTTAACCGAACCGATGCACGCCTAGTGTAGTGAAGTGAGGGTGAGACTTAGAACAGTTAGGGCTCTTCACCTTTTTTTACTTAACTGTTGCTGCGTTTTAGATATCTTCAGGGCAGAGAAGTGAAGAACAAATCTTCGTCTGTCTCTATTTGGTTCTTGGATTCGAAAGATGCTCGACTAAACTTACGCTCGCTTTTGCAGTTCTTTCTCACTGTATGTAAGCTGTTTATTTCTTCTCTTTCAGATTTCATAGTATTAATAATCGTTTGTACACTCGGCGTTCTTGATTTTGTTAAATTTGGTTTTTGGTGATCTGTGCGTTTGCCTTGTAATACGTCGAATTACCATAATGTGAATACAATCTTCTTTTTTCGAGCGATGTTTAAACCATTCACACGAACAATGAAAATTTTGATAACTACTAATGTCAACTGTACAGAGAGGGAGACTGTTTATTCAGGAAAAGTGAGAGTCATCAAAGGTCACCGACCTGTAATAACAATGACTCAAGCCAAACAACACAAAAAGAGTATTAAAAAAGAACAAAATAAACAAGACAACTAAGGTTAGAACCAGAAGTAGTAAAATTTTTGAAAAAAATAAAAAAATAAAATAAGCGAAAAAGAACAATTATAAATTCTTAGCTGACAAACGTTTCACTGAAAGCGATGCTGTATTAAAGCTGTTTTGAACGACGTTAAAGAAGAAAGACGAATAACTGACTCTGAGAGATTATTTCAGTGAGCAATAGTTGAATAAAAAAAAGAAGAATGCACCGTTTGCGGAGAAAAACCATCAACAAAAGATGGAATGCGAATATATTTAGAGTGATGAAGACGTAAAGATGGGTAGTGAGGACGATGAATAGTATAAAAAAGAGAAATAGGACTTAGACAATGATAAATTTTGAAAAACTGTAGAAGTCTAAAGTATTTACGACGAAGAGAGAGATTTGCAAGAGAAAGTTGAGACACAAGTAGAGGACTAGAAGAGCGATAGTCAAAATTGCGAGAAATAACACGAGAAGCAAGTTTGTTTACAGAATCAAGAACAATAAGAGAAAACGAACTGTCATACAAGGCACAGCAACAGGCAATTTTAGGAAGAATAGAAGAAAGATAGATTCGACGCCGAACTTCAGTTGGAGCTAATCCAAAGACACGATTCAATGCTCCAAGCTGGCGCCGATAAGCAAGAGCAATGTCCTTGGCATGATCATTCCACCTTTTGTTTATACAGTTTTGAATATGAGGAAAATCAGAAGGATCAGTAGAGGAAAGAGGGACAATCAAAAAAACATCATCAGCAAAGAGACAGACTTCACAATTAGGTGGAAGCGACAGAGGTAGATCGTTAATAAAAATAAGAAATAAAAGAAGCCCAAGCACACTGCTTTGAGGAACACTAGAAGGAACAGGAGAAGAATAAGAGACATAATCATTCACACGCACACACTGAGAACGATTCGAAAGATAAGAAGATAGTAGAGACAACAAAGAATCACACACACCACAACGGAATAGTTTTTCTAACAAGAGAGAATGAGGAACAGAGTCAAATACTTTAGAAAAATCAAAAGATACACCAACACACTTTACACCAGCATTCCAAAAGTTAAAGACGGTTGAAGATAAAAATAACAAAGCATCCAGAGTAGAATGTTTAGGACGAAAACCGAGCTGTTTGTTTACAAAAAAAGAGTGTTTAAAAAGATGAGAAAAAATAAAATTATAAATTAGACGTTCACACACTTTAGAAACAACAGGAAGAAGTGAAATAGGGCGATAGTTAGAAATATCAGCAAGAGCGCCTTTTTTATGAACAAGTACAATGAATGCAGTTTTCTATAAAGTTGAAAAATTGCTAGTGGAAAGACACAGATGAGAAATGAAGTGAAGGTGAGGCGAGAGAATGTCAGGTAGAACCATTCTGATGTTGTACGGACCAGACATCTAAAAAGGAGAAAAAGAGAAGGCAGCTAATATAAGGAGATCAGAATACATACCCGTTTCACATTGAAAATGACTATCAAATTTGACTATGAGGATAGAATAAATCTGACAGTGCCACTGTTGGTAAAAGTTTATTGCTATCACCTTTTCCTATCTGTACATCAGACTGACATTTTTTTATTTTTTTGAAAATTTGTTGCGAATTATAGAATCTTAATGCTTGTAATACATGTTGTTGATCGCTAGGTTGTAGTTGAGAATATTTTGAATTTAACTTTAGTTTAAAATCATCTATAAAAACCATAAAAAAATTGACAAAGAAGGCAGAAAAATCTACGAAAACTATGCTTACCCAAATGACAATAACCATGAATTGATTAATTAACAAAGAAACCCTGAAGTTTGTTTATCATTAATAACAATTTGTCCACCGATACAATTTTCCATTCAACCATTTCTTTCCATAATCGATTCATTCCTTCTATTATATTACTTATGATTAGTTTCGGGAGAGAGATATGCCGTAAGATGCAATTCATCTATTCGCCATATTCCTAAAATACACAAAAGAAAAAATTAATTTCTTATTCTTTTTTCGTTTTTATCGTTGAACCTGCTTAGAAGACTCGACTCCGGTAATAACGAAAAACGAGGAAGAATGCTCGCTCTATTTTCATTTTCCATTACTGGAGTTCGCTTCATGGAGTCGCTTCCGATAGTGCTAAAAAAGCTGCAAAAACTCTTCTTTTTATTACATCCCTTTGGGGACTTTACTCCGCTTATAAGTCAATAAAAGACGAAAGACCGCTGCTCTTTTTTGATCTTATATGATGGAACCTTTACGGGACTCGAGTCCGATACTACAGGAAAAAAAAGGAAAGCAGTGTTTATTGTTTATACTTTTCAATTTTCAGCAACTGAATTGGTCGAATGTATTCATTAGTCATTAAAAAATATGTATTACCAAATATTGATCAAATAAGTATGTGCAGAAAGATTACTCGTCTGCACTGCCTATCGTAGACAAGTTCTCTCTGTTTCCGGCTTTGACTCCGAGAAGCAGGTCCGAAAATAGAAAAGTATAAACGAATACTGTGCTTTCCTTTTTTTTTCTACAGTACTGGAGTCGATTCCCCTAAGCAGGTCCAACGATAAAAATGAGAAAAGTGGAGTAAGAAGTTTATTTTTCCTTTGTGTATTTGGAACGTGGCGAGTCCGACAATAAAAATCAATTTGAAGATTAATTGGCTAAAATATGAGTTTTCATTATAAGGCAATTTTTTGATTGAAAATATTTGTTTTCCTTTCTATTTTCTCCAGATGAACTCATTTTTGTATGTTTCTGTGCTAATGCGTATTTTTACCTTTTAACTTCACTATTATTTCATTTTATACATTTATTTTCTATTTTTAATAAAGATCTTTTAAATTAAAGTGTATTCAAATTATTTGTTTTGACCATGATGCCTCAGAAAATCAGTTCAGTTTTCCGTAAGAAAAGGCACAACTGTGATCGTAAGTACAATATTTTATCGATCGGAAAAAGATGTATATTATCATTAGTTTTACCTCAAAATTTTGATTTTCTCAGATATTTACGGTCACAAAACGTTAAAGTACTTAATTAATCCGGACAAGACCGAGACTAATAATAGAAGGTAGGTATTTTACTTTTTTTGCTATACGGCACATTTGTCTTGATGCTGGAATATGTTCAAAATTTTACTTTTGTATTTCGGAAATTCTTTCTATATCTTAAGCCATTTTTACAGAAGTATTTGGAGGACAAAAAATATGCTTAGGACTGTTGATAAACGTTTTTGCTATGGTATACGGACAAACTTCTATTTGATGATGCAATCAAAAGGATGATGACGATACATGTGATTATCAATGACTAAGCAAAAAATTCACATAACACTTTCCAATAGCAAATTATCGATTTCTTTGCAAAAGTAACTCTGCCACGGTCATGTTAGTCACGTCATGTACTTTTTAAAAGAAGATTTTTCTCTAAAATAACGTTTCTCTATTTATTCATGCATTAGAGTTTTGTTTGTTTGTTTTAGATGGCTTTACAATTTTTAGCTAAACGTTTAGTATTACGTCCCAATTACTTATCGCGTTTATGTCGTAATTATTCAGCGCTCACCTTTGATTATCCACAGCATCAGTTTTGCAAGTCTTGTTTGTCCCACCATGCTTATCAACAACAAATACTTTTATCAAAGAAATCACCGTTTGATTTAAAAAGATCTCTGTCAATCTACGCTTCATCAGCTCCACCAGAAAATACATCAAATGAAGGCGGAGGTCCATCTCCTTTATCTTCGAGAGATGATGGTGGAGGTGGAGGTGGAGGTGGAACAGCGGATGGCAGAGGTTCTGGTTCGAATGATAACCATAATGATGATAGTGGATCTAGCAATAGTGGACAAGTTGTACCTGTCGTTCTTCAAAGCGGAAATCCTTTAATGCCCATTGAAATACCAGAGAATTATCCCATTGTACCATTGATACCTGTCACACGACATCCACTATTTCCAAAATTCATCAAAATGTTAGAAATATCGAATAAAGAATTAATGGATATTATTAGAAGAAAAGTAAAATTGAATCAACCATACGCCGGATTATTTCTCAGAAAAGACAGGTAAAAATGAGAGTTTATTTTCTTAAATTTCTCAACTTCAAGAAAAAGAAAGAGTTCATCTATAATTAAATTAACATAAAGATTACGTGAAAATTTAGCATAATGTTAAATTTTATCTCTTTTAGTGCCACATCAGCCACAACTTCGCCTCCCACTACTCCAAAATCCCCGTTGACTCCAGATACAGCAACAACAGGCTCAGCTAAAACAATGCCAACAGCAACATCTTCAGATTCGACAATTCATAGTCTGGATGAAGTGTATAATGTTGGTACATTTGTTCAAATTCATGAAGTTCACGATATGGGAGATCGACTAAGAATGATTGTTATGGCACATAGAAGAATTAAAATTATTGGACTAGCATCAGATGAACCCGCTGAAAGTGAGGGTGAGGATCTGACACAATACTCTTTCACACAAAATTTTTTGAGATTTATAACGTCCTAACGTAGGGATTTAATGATCAATCAGCTCTTCTACAATCAGAGCAAAATCTGTTCTAACTCTTAAAAATAACGTTCGTTTTTTTTCCCACATTCCATTTTAGATGCTGAACGTAGACGATTAGGATCAAAAGTTAATGGCGCAAGAAGAAGAAATCGCCGTCAAACAACTAAAGAAGGTGATAATAATTTATTGTCATACAGTTAACAGTAGTGTTTTAAATTTTTTTGAGTTCGTTCTAGACATTTTTCCATTTTTTTTTCTTTTGAAGAATCATCCGAACATGTTGAAGAACAACAACACACTGTACAAGATCAAGTATCCACTGGAGATGCCGATACAGTTGTTGTGAATAAAATTACGATGGTCAATACAGAAAATGTTACACATGATGAATATGAACAAACACCAGAACTGAAAGTATGTAGTTTCTGCTGTCGAAGGTTAACTACTTAGCTATTTATTTGTTTACAGGCAATAACATCTGAGCTAGTTAAAACCATTCGTGATATTGTCGCATTAAACCCATTTTATAGGTAAAAAAATAGAATACATAATAATATTTGTACGAGCGTCGTTTGACAAGTAGTTAACTTTCACGCGACAATGCTTGAATGAAAAAAATGGTTTATCCTCTCTTAAAAGAAACGGAAATGCTGTTTTAAATCCATCAGCTTTGACATCTAGCACATATAAAAACAAACTTTTTTAACAGTAATTTTTTTTCTTTACTTTACATTAGGGAGTCCATCGCAGCACTAATTCATAGTGGTCAACGAGCAGATCATCCTGTTTATCTAAGTGATCTTGGTAAGTAAGGATATACTTACAAATTTTTGTTTTTAATTATGTTCTTTTTATGTTTAGGTGCTGCATTAACAAGTGCCGAGGGTGCTGAACAACAAGCTGTATTAGAGGAAACAAATGTGTGTAATTTTTAGATAGTGTATAATAATTTCAAATTTTGAAATTCTTTTCACTTTTTTTTAGATTCCAAATCGTCTGATGTTAGCATTGAATTTATTAAAAAAAGAATTGGAAATGAGTCGATTACAACAAAAAATTGGCAAGGAGGTAGACAGATGAAAACTAGACAATGAATCGTCTTGGTTTTAGCATGAATAGTGATTTATTTTGTAGGTTGAAGAAAAAGTGAATAAACAACATCGAAAATATATGTTACTTGAACAAATGAAAGCAATTAAAAAAGAACTAGGTTTGGAAAAAGATGATAAAGAAGCAATGACAGAAAAATTTAAAACAAGACTAAAGGTATGTACAGTGGTACAATAGTTAGATATTTGACTATGATTAGTGATTATTTTGCGTTTCTTTTTCATAGGAATTGACAGTGCCACCAGCAATACAAACCGTTCTTGACGAAGAATTCGATCGTCTCGGAGTTTTGGAAAAGCATTCAGCAGAATTCAAGTATGGCTAATTTGTATTTGCATCCAGTATTTAATTCAATAATTATTTTCTAGTATTTGTACAAATTATCTTGATTGGTTAACCAATTTACCTTGGGGTAAATTAAGTGAGGAAAAATTAGATTTAGAACATGCACAAAAAGTATTAGACGAAGATCATCATGGAATGGAAGATATTAAAAAAAGAATACTGGTAATAGAGAATTAGCCACCTTTTATTTCTGAGAAGAAGAATGAAATATTAAGATAAGTTCTGTAATGAACACTAATAATATCAACAATACAATGAGAATTAGAAGAGGAATAGGTTAATCTGCGCTAGATTTAATTGAAATCCAAATTATACTCGTCATCTTGATAGAAACTGATTTATCTAGTTATATTTTAGGAATTTATTGCTGTTAGTCATTTGAAAAAGTCAACACATGGGAAAATACTTTGTTTTCATGGACCACCTGGTGTTGGAAAAGTAAGTACATCACTAAATTTTCTACAAAGCAATAGATTATTCAAAACTTACTTTCTTTAGACTAGTGTTGCCAAATCAATAGCACGTGCACTTAATCGAGAAGTATAATTTTTTTTATCACCATTATTTTTCATTCTATTAAGCAATTGACAATTGATTTTTGTGTTTAGTATTTTCGATTTAGCGTTGGGGGTATGCATGATACAGCTGAAATAAAAGGCCATCGTCGTACATATGTTGGCGCTATGCCAGGAAAAATGATTCAATGTTTGAAAAAAACCAAAGTTGAAAATCCATTGGTATTGATTGATGAAATTGATAAAATTGGACGTGGTGGATTTCATGGTGATCCAAGTGCAGCACTGTTAGAAATGCTCGATCCAGAACAAAATTCAAATTTTCTTGATCATTACCTTGATGTTCCTATTGATCTATCAAAAGTAAGAGAAAAAGTATTTATTTAAAGAAATGATCAATTTTTATGATAATCTGTTTTTCTTCTAAGGTTTTGTTTATTTGTACAGCAAATGTACTCGATACAATTCCCGATCCGTTAAGAGATCGTATGGAAATCATTGAAGTATCAGGTTATGTTGCCGAAGAAAAATTAGCTATAGCTAAAGTGAGTTCATTTTTCAAGAATTAAGTTTTTCAAATTAGTTCTCTTGTTTTCATTTTAGAATTATTTAATACCACAAGTAACAACTCAGACTGGTGTCACTAAAGATAAAATAGAGATTTCAGATGGCGCTTTAATTCGTCTAATTAAAGCTTATTGCCGTGAAAGTGGTGTAAGAAATCTTCAAAAGCATATTGAAAAAGTAAGGTACATGTTTTTTTCTTTTCTATTTTAAAGTTGAGTTCACTCTTGTTGTTTTTAGATCTTTCGTAAAGTAGCCTTTAAAATTGTGAAAGAATCACAAACAACTTTAACCGTAGACGAAGGAAATCTTCAAGACTATGTAGGAAAACCAATGTATACCAGTGATCGCATGTATGAATTAACACCGCCCGGAGTATCGATGGGTCTAGCATGGACAGCACACGGTAAACGTCATTTTTGTTTTTCAAACACGAAAGATTTATAACTGGTTTTTTTGTTTATCTCTAGGTGGATCGGTGTTATTTATTGAATCGAGACTCATTAATTCAGTTGATGCATTTGATACATCATCGTCGGCGCCCCCTAAAGATGATAAAGGTGGAATAGGTGGTAGTTTAACATTAACAGGTCATTTAGGTGATGTGATGAAAGAAAGTTGTAGAATAGCGTTGACATATGCCAAATCATTTATGCAAGAAATTGATCCACAGAATAAAGCATTAAGAATTGGACACATACATATCCATGTCCCAGAAGTAAGCACTTTTCTTCTTAAGAGAATAACATGTACATACATATTCCATTAATTTCGATCTGTGTTTCGAGTTTTACACACATACCGTGTTTGACAGACTCAAAAAAGTAGCAGCATCTTTTGTCTATTTTATAAAACTCAAAAAGTAACGTTAGAGTTAGTGATAGTTAAATTACTCAATTTTGTTATGTATCGTTTTTAAGGGTGCTACACCAAAAGATGGACCTTCAGCTGGTTGTACTATCGTTACGGCACTCATGTCGTTAGGTTTGAATAAACCAATGAAACAAAATGTGGCTATGACCGGAGAGGTGTCATTAACTGGAAGAATACTGCCCGTCGGCGGCATCAAAGAAAAAGTGATAGCAGTAAGTAATTGTAGGGGCACAGTGGACAATTTTGGCTTATCATCCGGACGTGAAATCTATTTCTGGAGTAAACACTTTTTGTCTTGTTACTCTTGGGTCCACCGAACAGTCCAAAAGCGAAAAAAGTCATTTTCAAAAAAACCTTTTTTTAAAATTCACCTTATGGCTGAAGCTTTCGAAAGAAAATTTTTCTCCGCAAAGTCATAGTATCATACACGATTCCAAATATGTCATTGGTGTTGATTAAAACACGATCAAGAAAAATGGATTTTACGTAAAAAAACGTTAGTTTTTTCAAAATCTATTGTGAAGTCCAGAGAAAGAGGTGCATAAAGTTCCCTTGACTACAAGTCTACACTTCGGAGAGTATAATAAATTTTCGGTCTTAATAGAACACTGGGAAAAGGTAAGAAGTGCATTTCACTGTAGAGCTGATTTTCCGATGGTTTGTTAGCAGTGAAAATATTGACTATCCCCAGCATTTGAAGGCTAAACATCATGAAGTTTTTTAAAAAAACTCGTAGTAAACCCACGATTCGTCCACGAAATTTTCTTTAGGTCGACAAAATTTTTGATTTTGGAGAAAATACAGTGATTTTTGACCTTTTTTTTTACACCTGAGTTTTCCTTACACTTTAAAACAACAAAAAATTTTATTACGAAAAGATAGCAGGTAATCCGAAGATTATCACTCTCTATCTAAAAGCAAAAAATAATTACTTTCATTTTTCCGCTAAATGTATGCATCATTGTCCACTGTGAGAGAATGAGTTATTCAGGCGAAATATGTTTCCTTTTCTTCCATTTTAGGCCAAACGTGCCAATGTTATGACTGTTATATTACCATTTGAGAATCAAAAAGATTGGAATGATTTACAAGATTTTATAAAAGATGGTCTTACTGTATATTTTGCTAAAACATACGATGATGTTTATAAAATTGTTTTTGAGCAGTAATTTTGTCTACTTTTCTTGTTGATAAAAAACATTTTTCCATTAATTCTGCTAATTTATTTTTAGCTTTGCTCTGGTGCATGAGTTTAAGTGTAATGTTTGTTTCATATACGTTTTTTTCTACACAAGCGTAATGTGCATTTCTTTGATTTTTGTTCGATTTTCATGTTATTTTCGTTTCTTTATATACTTTTTATGAAATAAAAACTTAGGATATGTTTCTGTTAAAAGTAATTTTTGTACACATTGCTTGATTGAAATATAGGAAATAAAAAACTATATTACCAGCTTGGAAATTCGCTTGCATTTTCTAGGACATATTGCGCTACTATACAATAAAATGACTTAAGATACACCGGATATGTTATAAAACATCTTTTTGAAATCCTGTTCCTGGTATCCGGCTGTTAAGGATTAGAATCTTGAATTTACTCATTGTTAACATATATATATATATATGTTGTATAACATATGTTGTAAATAAAAAATTGTTTGACAGAAAAATTTGTTCTCTAGACTTTGCTCTTTCAAACAAAAAAACTTCATAGTGATCCGACGCTTATTATTTACGATTATGTTATGCATAAAGTAAATCGATTAACAAGTCTTTTAAAATTACAGACGCGCGCAATAAAATTCTGCTAGAAAAACACCTTCGTTTCTTAAAAACGTATTGCTTATCAGCCAAAACTCTCTTACATTTTCTTATGTCTGGTGGAGTCGCGAGAGGCAGCTGCTGCTAAGGGCTCGTTGTCGGCTGAATATGGTTTATGAATCGATGATATTTCGTGCATTACGTGAATATAATGAGTTGCCTTTAGAAACTAGGTTGACCCAGTCTGTTGGAAGATTCAGATCTCGTCTGCTGCCTAAACCCGAGTTTCTGAGAATACCGCGAATATTAACTCGTGATGTTGATATTACTTATTGTCGTCATGGAGTCGGTTCTTCACAGTTGAGAAAAGATCTGTACGATAAGGACAGGGTCGACAACCCATTCTGTTCTTGTGACAATATCACCCCTGAGACAGCAAATCATTTCTTTTTTAATTGTGTTTTTTATATGAATGAACGAAGCCTACTTCTATCTAATTTAAACAACAAAGTTTCTAATTTAAAAATCGAGATTAAAACATTGATATTACCACGTCAATTGACACCTGACAAAATAGTAATAATCGTTAAAGAGGTTAGTGATTATATACATAACACCAGAAGATTTTCAGTTATGTTGACCTGATTTAAAAATTAAATTAAATCTTTCTTTTTTTGACAAATACACATACTTTGGTTCTCTGGCACACACAGACCGTCTGGTATAGCATTAAATTTATCATTTGTGCTCTTTCAACAACGTTTCATTTGTACATGTTTTCTCTACTTCTCTACATATTTACTTACTAGTTGTTTGTTCTTTTCCCGTTGTCCGCTTTCCCTTCGTTCGTTACTCTACCATGAATCATCCTTATTTCTATGTCATTCATGTTGTTTATCTTTAGTTGTACAAACATGGATCATAAAGAGCTGCTAGTACGTTATACTTTAAATGGTACCTCATTTCATTTACTGTTATCTATTTTCTCTTCTTTTTACATTGTCAGTTACATCATCACCATTAATAAACAGTTTAGATCAAAGTGAATGTATCTTATTTCATGAAAGAAAAATGTATTGACTTTTATCGAATCGTTTCAGAGTTCGCATATGAAAGTCTTGGATTATTTTATATATCCAATTAGAGAAAGTCTCGGAAATCTAACAGTACAAAACGTTTCAAATTGGTCCAAAAATGACTAAATTATGAGCGAAAAATCGAACAAGATTCGTTTACAGTTAGAGATATTAGTATGTTTTGTTCTTTTCCGTTGTCTCGTGCATTTATACTCAAAGCGTATATTCTTCTTCACAACACCATATAACGAAATGAGAGAAAAGAAAACACAAAAGAAAACAAAAATCGCTCTAGCAACTTGTTTAGTCTATACAGAATATTTTTTGTTCCTAAGAATGCTATTGATGTTTCTAGAATAACAATAATTGTTTCTGAGAAAAATAGTGATTTTTTTCTTTTTTCTTTTCACGTATTTCGTTCTATACATCATCAACGGTGTTCGTGATATAACACTATCAACACCAATCATTTAAAATGAAATATTAGCAATACAATCTATCAACACCAAATAACGAAATACGAGAGAAAAGGAAAAAGGGAAAAAAAGTTCTAATAGAACCCTAAAAATTCTACAACCACTTATTTTCATAAATCTTCAGCACACTATTAAGTATAATTTTTAAACAAGTAATTTCATAATATACGTACTTTCTTAGCCTTTTGTCAATGATATTCACATCCTATATTTCAATTGGCTATTCGTTAGAAAATTTATTTTATTTTTAAAATAAAATTGACTGCACAGATTGAAAACTCGTCTCGATATAAAGTATTGTGTCAGCACGACGCTTGCGAGAAAGAATCAGTCATGAATTGTGGTCCGTCTACTGGTGGCTATTTGAAACCGTTATGTAATGTTCATTTACAATCTCACAGCATTATCAAAAATAGTTTATCGATAGCAATACGTGAAGAACAAGCGACAATCAATTCAACAGACCAAGGAGAAAGCCAGATAAAATTCGATAATATCCCTCCAGGTTCAGCACAATGTCATCCTTTAAGTAGTGAGTCGGAAATCGAAGTCGGAGAAGATAAAGAGCCAATCAATGTAAGTTAATAGCTGGAATAAGAGGATATATCGTATATCAAGTATATTTTAGGAATACAGTTCGTTGACAGCCCCAAATGATGAATCTTCATCTGCAACCCCGCCAATGACTGAGCCTCGGAAGCTGCATTCAGTCGCAGATATTGAGTCGATTGAATCTCAAAAAGTTTTGTCAAACGCAAGTGGATCTGTCTTGTCTGTCTTATCGTTTAAATCTGAAAAAGACAGATTTTATCAGGCAAATGGACCATTCCTCGAAAAAATACAAAAATCCTTATCAAATTCACAAACACATTCGTTCGTTGTAGTTCAGTCTGCTGGCTTCGATTATATTGGGACCACGAACAGCGTTCGTTGTTCTCAGTGTCAGCTTGAGATAGCCTGCTTAACAAAGAAAGTATGTCCATTCGATGAGCATAAACAACGAAGCCCTAATTGTCCATTTGTGAAAGAAATTATTGTAAATTCGGCAGAAATAATGGCTAGTAAGTCTTGAACAGTGTACTGTATGAGGAAAGACGTTTTGTTTTTAAGATGAATAATTCAGATAGTTCAAATAAGTTTAGTCTCACCTTCTTTATCATTACAAACTAGACGACTTTATTGGTGCGTTTCTCTCTTCACTCAGAACATCAGCAGTCAAATGATACATGCGTGCGATATTGGTAGGATATATATACATAAAAAGGAAGAAAACAAAGCGTGTGTAGAACAGAAAAGATCGTTCTTTTACTATGGCATTGTGTAACTCATTTTGTATGATTAGACCTGCTGCAAGATGAAGGAGAAGGAGAAAGAGAAAGAGAAGAATATTCAAGCTTGTATACAAGCTTGAATATTCTTCTCTTTCTCTTTCTCCTTCTCCTTCATCTTGCAACAGGTCTACTATATAGCACTGTATGACTCATCCATACAGTGCCATAGCAAAAGAAAGATCTTTTCTGTTCTATACACGCTTTGTTTTCTATCCTTGCACATGTATCATTTGACTGCTGATGTTCTGAATGAAGAGAGAAACGCATCAATAAACTTGTCTACTTTTGTAATGATAAAGAAGGTGAGACTAATCTTATTCTTCCTAGAAAAGACGTTCGTGATGCTTTTTTTCATTTGGAGCAGTTCCCAAACAACAGGCGAACAAATTGTTACAACAGTTATTCTCTGAAACTGAGATTATTCGTCAAGTCCGTCAACGAACATTTTCACATTGGTTGCTCAAATCGCCGTCCAAACGTCAATTCATTGAAGCCGGCTTCTTCAATTGCAACAGAGAAAATCGAGTGATTTGTATTTATTGCAATGTCATCTGTCAACAGTGGGCCCCACAGGACGATCCAAGCAAAGTTCATAAGCAGCTCGCACGCAACTGTCCCTATGTGATATCACTATTAAACCATAGCGCCACATCGTACAGTTCTCCTGCTATGAGTGAATCGGGGATCACTGACATTTCAACAACAGAACACCGAGCAGCATATCGTTTAAAGTTACACATTCCGAATGCGAAAGCTCTGACAAAATTAGTTGCCGCTCGGTTAGATCTTCCAAGTTCTCGAAAAGTACTCGAGAAATTTCCGTTCGAAGTTGTTAAACGCTGTTATGAAGATCAGTTTCGTTTGAAACGTATGTTTAGGACGACTAAGTCAGATGATTACTATAATTTATTTTCACCCCTTTAGATGATGATTTTGTAACTGACTGCGATCTGCTATTGGCGTGTACTATTCTGGCGAAACAAATTCAGCACATCGGTGGTAAAATAGAAAATATTGTTATTCCAAGTATCCAATAAGATCTTTTATCTACTTTTTTATTTCAGAATCGACGAATGAAGAGAGTTACTTCGTTCAGTGATGATCGTCAATAGTCAGATAACTTTTTTCATAGTAGAGATAGCTGTATTATACAATCAAGATGTTCGCAAAGTCAAGCGATAATATTTTTTACTGTATGTGTATTAATATTAAGTAAATTTTCTTTTTTTTCTAAAATAAAATATTCTTAAATATATTTGTTACTACAACATTAAGATCTGTAGAAGCACTTGTTTTGTCTAACTTCAAGCAGATACATGTGGAGAAGTCATTGATACGAACATTGAAGTCAGTGAACATTTTTTCAATTAGATTATTTTGTTGATAAGTGTCCCATGCAATAATGTCATCAATCCCCAATCACTAGTACGAACCCTGTTACTTTATTAATTGCAAGATACTTTTTATAGTTACACAAGACACTTGTTGAATATATATGTATATATGTAGTAGAGAAGTGATAAACTGGAAGAATACATATGGAATACATGTAATTTATCTATGTTACGATCACCAAATTCAGCTATCAGCTTGCTTTCAGATTATTTGCGGATTACATACAGTGTAATGTCTTTTTAAGGCATCTGTAGATGACATAAAGGAAATTTTATATGTTGCATATGCTTTTTCGTTCTATCGTTTTAACGAAAAAAAAGTGCCAGAGGAACACATGTGACGAAAACACAAGGGGGAAAAAGCATACTTCTGTACTTCTCGGTACTTCTCCGTACTTCTTGATACTTCTTCGTACTTTTTTGTACTTCTCCGTACTTCTGAAGTACGAAGTCCCGTATTTCGTACTTCAGAAGTACGGAGAAGTACAAAAAAGTATCAAGAAGTACGGAGAAGTATCAGAAGTACAGAAGTATGCTTTTTCCCCCTTGCGAAAACAATAGAACGCCAAAAGAGATATTTAATCGTTTTTTTACATATGCATGCCTTTGGACGCGGAAGAGGAAAAATAACGGCATTCAAGAGGTTAAGTTGATTGACTACTATATGCTGGAATTTTTAATCATTTCTGAGCATCGATCCAAAAAGTCTGTTCGATCGCATTTATTCATTTTTCTCTGCAATTTCAACGTGCTTAATAGAATCTTATACACGAAAACATGCGTAATCAAACGGGCTTTAAAATGATATATAGCACATCTTTTCAAACTAATGTTTCATAAAGTTATTGGTCAAACATTATCTATGACTATTTGCTTTCCTGCTTATATAAATATGTAACCCTCATTGGATATAATAAAATGGATACAGTTTTGTCAGCACACTCAGACTCGAAATGGTTTATACATAGAAAAATACGGACTTGAAAGGACTACACAATCAGCTATAACATATTGTTTTAAAAGTTTGCCTTCATAAATATATTGGACAAATACTTGACAGATATCTTGGTCTTTTTCCTATAGTGTCACATAAAAATGACTATAGTTTCTTCTACAGACAGAGATTAGGCATCGTTTGTGCATAGAAAGGTGCAGAATTGAAAGGGCTATCGAATGAGCTATACTGAATGAAGTATAGCCTATTCTTTCAAATCATAAGTTTGTTAGACTTATGGGCAAGATAGTGAACGGATACAGTGATTTTAACCTGTTGTAGAAGAGTTAGTGAAGTGTAGTGCTGTAAAAAAGATCAGACTCAGAATGGTTATGATATTAAAAAAATGCAGAATTTAACGAGCTTCAAGTTGAAATATATTAGATTTTTTAGAAAGTATACTGTCAATAAATTATATGCTGAATAGTATATGATTGTCCCGACTTTTATTTACGGTGGTTCTCAGACTATTGAACTATGTGTATTTTCAGTTTTTCTCCTCGAAGATAATAGCTACAACAAAACCCCGTTTCTAGAAAACCAAAACTCTAGAAAACTAAATCTCCGAATTCGAGTGGTACTTTGCTTGTAACAGCTTCATCGTGTACAGGAAACATTTCTGAACAAATCAAGACGTCTCTGAGCTCTGTACCGCACTGTTTCATCAAACAACATTCAATTTGAAAAAGACCCCATGTCACCAAAATTAAATAAGTTTTTTTTTATTTAAGCGAAGCAAGAAAATGTGGGTAAATCGGGGCCAGCCCCATTGTATGCCCATAAGAAGAAAAAAGCAGATTAATAGAAAAATCCATTGAGAGAGAGAATAGTCTACATTAAGAAAGTTGTATGTGTGTATAATAGGTGACAAAAGGAAGAGATATAACTTAGAAATAGATACGTTGATCCATGTGTGCCAGTGGGATAAGAGAAGATAGCAATAATAGGGCCTTAAGGCATAAACCGCCCAGTACGTTTGATGAAGTGTAATATTACTGAAAAGACTGCAATTAATTGCTCAGTTGGTAGCTGTCTAATTGTTACATCTCTTAAAAGCAGCTGATCAAGGTGAATTTTATCACAATTCAACAGCACTTTGAGTTTTTCGAAAAGCTCGTTCCTCTGCTGGTCGTAATGTAAGCAGAGTAAAAAATAATGAGTAGTGTTTTCCTTTTCTCCACAAGATATAGTATAAATAAGTTCTCTCGCGTTGTGAAATTCTGATACTAGGTTTTCGTGTCCCGAAACCACACCTTCGACTGACTGTAAAGTTTTGTTTTCTATCTGTGTTTAACCTCGTGTTTACAATAACAAATGATCGAAAATCGGAAGATGAATCGTTTGTCTTATTGAAATTTGTAATAGCATTATATAATATGGCTGTGTAGAATTATTATGCGAGTTATCATCTGATTTTTCATCACTTTCAGTAGACAATACATGACTAGACAAAACGGCGGAAACATATAAGGTTTATAGTATGGTCAACTTAACTACAATGTGTCTTAAGACAACCGACTCAGCTTCTGATTTTCGATCGTTTGTTATTGTAAACAGGAGGTTAAACACATTCGTTGATAGAAAACAAAACTCTACTGTTAGTTGAATGAAAAGTTTCGGGACACGAAACCTAGTAGCAGAATTTCACAATGCGAGAGAGCTTATTAGCAACGCCCAAGAGCAAGGAACTCGAACTGTTTATCAGACTTATTGGAAAAACTGGGCTTCCTGGTGGCTTAAACAATCTTTCGATCTACTGTCGTCCACTTTGGACGTGTTAAATTTGTTGTCGGAACTTTATGATGAGGGTGCTTCCACACAGGTCCGCCCACTTTCTACAGAGCATCTTGCCGCGAAAACTTCAATTTGCCCATCGTGTAGAGCATCAAAAATAATCTAAAGGTCAGGCTAGAAACTACTTAGTGGGATCTATAACTTTGCCCATACAACTATCCTCGACACCCTCAGTTTTCCAGAAAACCCGTTAAAACCTTACTTCATGAAAAGAATATTGAGCTATTATGACTATATATTCCTGTTCAGCATGAAGAATTTAATGTACTTCAATGTTTTCTAAGACTTCTTTGTGTTTCCGTACCGCAGTTTTCTAAGAGATTTTCTGGAAAACCGAGGGTGAAAAATGAAAAGTGTCGAGGATAGTTGTATGGGCAAAGTTATAGATCCCACTAAGTAGTTTCTAGCCTGAAATAATCTCGAAAAATTTTCGGAGCGTTTAGGAGAAAATCGAAGTCAAACTTCAGGAATTTTTCAAGTAAATGGAGTATCACTCGAATGTAAAGTTAGATCGAGACCAAATTTCTTCAACATTAGAATCAAATCGTCAAGAGCTACAATTTGATATATAATTATGCAATGTTTCGTTCATTTTCACCGACTTCGGTTTCACCCTCACCAAAAACTTAAGGTGTCTAGAAAACCACTTTCCACACATCTTTTCAAAAAAGCGTAAGCGAGACCTTTAGATTATTTTTGATGCTCTACATGATGAGCAAAGTGAAATTTTCGCGGCTAATAGTGAATGTAATAGGGGGCGGACCTACGCGGAAGGACTCATAAGAATTAGAATATAGTACGATAAACTCGTACAGATCGCTTTCTCTACAACTTAAAGAAATCGATGGAATCAGAATCGGATGGCATTGTATGGTCAAGACACTGATCAAAAGAATTTTTAACTTAAGATTTCCGCAATAAGGTGAGATGTCAATAAACTTTTGGCTTATCTGGAAACATTGGGTGAAGCCAGAATATCACTACCGCTTATTCCTCATTATTGTCATTTAAGGGTACCCCTTTTCTTTTTCGATCCTCTTGAAAACCGGGGAAGCCGATGTTTGATCGGGCTGACATTTGTACCTGAGATAGAATATCGAAAAAGAAAATCGATGTGTTTTTGCTCAGAATTTTCACGCAAAAATGTCAGTTTTTTTGTCTGATTTTCAGCATTTTTCGAATATTTCGAGAAGGAAACCTTGTTTTTTGGAAAGAACAAAAACGGACTTAAAATAGGGTATAAAGTATCTGTGGCAAAATTTTCACCTCGATTGGACCATTTTTCCAAGGAGTAGTAATGTGACCTGATGAAAATTGGAGTTTTCCAGAAAAGCCATAGAAGAACATGTCAGAAAATTAAAAAAAAGCCAACTGAAAAGAAGCCAACTGTGTTCTAATAATTTGCTTTTATTTATTTTCTCTCTTTCTAGTTTATTCTTAAAAGAATAAAAGAATAATAATTTCTTGTTTGTCTATAGATGTTTAAACAAACGTAAAAATGACAAAAACTGATCTGTTTGCAATCAAACTGATTTCTGGACAAAAATATATCGATTTTCTTTTTCGATGTTCTATCTCTGGTATAAATGTCATTCCGATCAAACATCGACTTCCCCGGTTTTCAAAAGGGTCAAAAAAGAGGGGTTGGGGGTACCTTTAATTATTCGCCAGTTGTATTACTGTATTTTTATAAGTAATTTGGTAATGATAAGTTTATTTCCTTCCCTCAGAACCTTTGAGATAGACACCAGTGACACACTCGTTTCTTACTGAACTGCATAGTTAAACTCGTTTCGAACGTCAGGAGTTTTCTAATTTGTTTTTTGAATAAGTTTTATTCTTTCACGCAATTATATGTTATTATTAATATGTTAAGCTATGTTAAAAACGCATTCTCTTTACATGTTTTAAACCTTTTGTACAAAACTCTTATTCTTAGTATAATTTGTTATGGAGATGAAATTTTTTCATCCCATATTAATTTGCAAAAATTAGTTTCACTATAGTATAAAGCGGGTTGCATTGTATATGGTACAATTAGAGGAACCAAAGACCAGGAATTTAGGCTAGGGTGGGCTCAGGCCCGTGAATTTTGACCAGGGTGGGCTTGGCCTCACTGAATTTTGAAAGAAAAAATTTTTTCTGGGTGGGCTCAAAATATTTTAACTGAGCGCACCCCAGCCCACATGTGGCGCCGCCACTACCAAAAATGACAAAATTTTTAATCATTTAGGATGGAGAAAGTTAACAAATTTGTTTTTCATCGCATGATTTGATTTTATAAAATAGTGAGAGGATTTACAGACACACAAATAAATAAATATTTTTAATACATAAGAACACTAACACTGGTTCTAATAAACAATTAATCTTAGAGTCCCCAATTATAAATACAGATACGTCTAAAAAAACATTTTTACCGGTTTCTGTTCGAGAGTGGAACGATAAAACAATGGATACTCTCCAAGATATTCCTGTTTTTAAAGTTTTTAAAAAAAGTCTTCTAAATATGTTTCCTAATACTTTCTTTAAACGTCCATTAGTAGAGAGAAAATACGAAAAACTATTTGTACAATTTATTGTTGATTTTGCAGCACTGAACAGTAAACTATTTATGCGTAATCTTATTATTACAGATTTGTGTGCATGTGGTAAATGTGAAACACCGCAACGTTACTTTTTAGAGTGTACCACTTATCATGTTGCCAGAAATATTTTCTTTACCAAGTTAAATGCTGGACCAAATTCTTATGTGAAAGACCTTCTGACACTGAGCACTACTATTAGTTAACTGATCACTACTTTGCCATTATTGATTTTTTGAGAGAAAGTAGAAGATTTGTATGTTTTTCTTTTTTTTATTCTTGTTTATTTTTGAGATTTTCTCTTTTTTCATTCAAACGCCGCTTCTTTTTTTACTTCAGTTTTTCTTCCTTTCCATTTTTTTGTACAGTAAAGACTATAATGAGAAATCGTTTGTTTTCACTTTAAAATAAATAAGATTACACCAAAGATGAACTCTTTATTTGTCCCCTGTGAGAAACTGATTTTCCGATTTTTGAAAAATTCAAGACGAGACTCAGAGTTTTGAGAAAAATCGTACTGAGATTCTTCGAGGTTTTTCCGGAAACTCGTGCGAGTTTTCATGCAGAAAAGTAGAAGAATTTATCAAGAACTGACAACTACTAACCCATCAGGGACAAGATGAAGAACTCCCTTTTCTTTGTTTTTGAGTTCTCTAAAAGCTTCAACTGAATTTATTTTTGTAAAGAACACATGGAATTCACAAAGAAAGCTAAAGCTTGTTTAAACATAACACCAGTTAAGAAAAACACTCACACACATGCAGCTAAGTTTAGACAGTGAAAAGATGTTGTTTTAACACAGTCTGAAATGCTCTTAGTGTATTATGATGAACAATAGTACAAAACAAGTTGTTTCAGTCCTCTTTATAGTTTTTGGTATAAAAGAATCGATTTGAATCACAACTGGTTGAAGAACAAGTTTTTTATCGTGCAGCACAGCGATAGTAGCGCCTTATTTCTAATCTTCTAGACAACAAGAGTATTGTTTTCATATTGTATTAGAAAATAGATGAAATTTCGCAAGACTAAGTTGAAGCGCACAGACATAATATTGAATGTTGCACGAAATAAATTATAAAAAAAAGATGACTCAGTTTATGTTGACTATGAGTAAATAATTGTAGAAATATGTCAAGAAAGAAAATTTTTTTCTCAGACACTTACAAAAAAACAAGAAGAATTATATTCCTTTAAAAAAAAATTAACTAAAGATTATTTTTGTGCAAATGTTTTCAATAGTTTATTGTTATTGATATTTTTATATTTTTTATATTTAAAAATGCTTCGTATAGTGAAACAATGTCAAATAACATCGTGTAAACGAAAAGTTGAAACACATTGTTATCATTGTAATCAAGATGTATGTGGAAAACATTTTAATCAACATAAACAGGAGATAAAAGATCAAATATATCCTCTAGTTGATGAAATAAATGAATTAAAAGATAAATTGAATCATTTTGAATTTTTTGATAGTATGAAACAAATTTATGATAAATTAGAAGTTTGGAAATATGAAAGTCATCAGTTTATTGATCAATTATATACGCAAAAATATCATGAAATAGAAATGCTAGTAAAAGAATTTAAAAATGAAAAACTAAATAAAATTGATAATTTAGGTCAAAAAATTAAAAAAGCTATTGATGAAGATGATGAAACATTAGATGAAATTCAACTATTTCAAACTGCATTAGATACAATGAAAAATTCATTACAGAAACAATTTTTAACTATTGATATAAAATCGTTGAATGATCCAGTCTTAATTCAATTAACTGAGACTATTAACAAATCATCATTGTTAAATTTAAATAAACCAGTTAGAACGTGTATTCTTAAATGTTATGGTCATTGTCGATTAGCATCGAATGAACATTATCTATTAACAGATCGTGATGGTACAAATTTATCTTTATACGATAATGAATTAATTTTGAAACATATCGATCTGCCTAATAGTACTGATTACGTTCGAGATGTTTGTTGGTGTCAATTATTGAATGTTTTTATTATATTAACACAAAAAAATGTCTACAGTTTAGATGTAAAGACATTTACCATTGAAACAATTGATAAAATAATAATAGATGAAAATGATAAACGTTTTTTTCGTTGTACATGTTCAAATGAAACATTGTATATTCTTTTTTGGGCAGATTATCAAATACAACACTATAGTATAGAATCTAGTGGAACAATTCAACGATTAGATAATTTTATAGATGGACAATATAATAAAAATGAGTTTATCTATGATATCTGTACAAATACTAATAATAAATTAGGTTTAACAATTTTTAATCGATTAACAGATGAATGGCGTCTTGATTTATGTGATGGTTTAACAATGACTTTGATATGGTCATTTGATACAATTGGAATATATTCTCATTTATCAATATTACCCGATAATGAATGGTTATTAGTCAGTTGTGATACAAATTTATTATATCAAATAACATCAGAAGGAAAACTAAAAGCTAAGATGATGTATGAACATCCATTGAAAAGTGCCATAATGTTTAGTTCAACATATCTAATTATTCGTACATTTGAACAATTAGAATTACATAAAATTAAATGAAAAACCTGTTTTCCTTATCAATTTCATGAATTTCTATTAACAATGATTATTATGAAAAAGAAAATTCAAACAACTGTTGTTGACACAAGTTTTCATGGTTAATTGCCGTTGTCAAATATTTTAGAATGTAGGAATTT
Source organism: Didymodactylos carnosus (assembly GCA_905250885.1). Taxonomy (NCBI): domain Eukaryota; kingdom Metazoa; phylum Rotifera; class Eurotatoria; order Philodinida; family Philodinidae; genus Didymodactylos; species Didymodactylos carnosus. Next base: position 3,897 of record CAJNOQ010002037.1, on the reverse strand, counting down.
GACAATGTTTAAAAGTTTATTTTTAATTTTATTTAAATGAATTGTTGTAAATTTATCGTTATTTTGAAATAGTTGGTAATATCAGCTCTTCTGCTGCTAATATTCGTTCTTTTCCTACTTCTCGGGCTGTTATTCCTCTAGATAAATTTAAAGCAAATAATGCTTGATTCACGGTCAAATTACATAGTCGAAATATTAAATAACAAATTGTACCCGTTCGATGTAGACCAGCTGAACAATGTATAACTAATTTTATGTAATTCTCATTTAATAATAGATTACGAATTGCCAATAATTTTGGTTTTAAATCATCATTAGTTAAAAATGATGAAACATGAGCTTTATTTAAATTTAACCATATTGATTGAATACCAGTCAATTCAATTGATTCAATCAACTGTGAACTTTTTTCATTTTCACCAAGAATTGTTAAAATATGTGTAACACCTAAGCAGAGAAAAAGATACACTATGATTCCTAGTAGATTGAGTTCTAGAAAAAAGATTATTTAACTTGTGATTTCCAATCTGTTAGTTGTTTCTTGTTTGGTCGATGCCATACACATACTGCATTTGTTGTATTTAATAGTTGCACAAAACACGGATATTTTGATGATGGTAAATCTTTAATAATATTTGGATGTTTACTGTTGATCACTGATTGATAAGATTGTGGCAGTAATACATTTTTTATACGAACGAATAACTGATCATATGTTTCATTAACATCATGTTGAATTAATTGAATATTAAATAAATGATTATTGAATACTGTTAAATCGGTGTCTTTCACTTGATCATTTTGAATACCATTCAATAAAACAATCATGGCATATTCTAGACGCGATAAATCAATACCTAAAATATAGATAAATGAGAAAAAGAAAATTACATAGTACTTTGAACTTAATTGCGGAAGTATAATTGTTTTGTTTTTGACTATTATACTACTTTACGCAAACATTCACTTTATAGTCGATGTTTTATTAAGTCACTGAATCTCTCCTACCTGAATAAATCAACATTCAGAAGCAGTGGTGTAACTACAGATGGGGGGGGGGGGGGGGGCCCGCCGGCATGGGGCCATGGCCCATGGTGGTTTGGGCGTTGGGCCAATTGGTTTTTAAAGTTTGTGGTTTTCCCCGGGGAAATTTTGAAAAAAGGTTTTTTT
>CAJNOQ010002036.1:0-26737 GCA_905250885.1 Didymodactylos carnosus | reverse complement strand
TGCCGTTATGGCTCTGAGCATGCTCACAATGGGAGGACTCATGGGTTCACATGGCAGAAAGGTTTCAGAGTCTTCTAATTCTGTTACTGTGCTGCTGGACACTCAGGCTGTCAAATATACGATTATTGTCTTCGTTTATATGTTCGTCGCAGCATTTGCCATGAGTTGGGGCTGCATTGGATGGTATGTATTTGGAATAGCGATCGCATCACTTCATAGATAGTTACTATTTTCTAGGATTTATCCAGCTGAAATCTTTCCGATGAACATGAGATCAAAGGGAACATCGATTACCACAGCTGCTAACTGGCTGTTCAACTTAATTATAGCCTTTTGCGTTCCAGTACTAATAACTAAAATTACATACGGTGTCTATCTGATATTTGGAATATTTTGTGTTATTATGGCAACATGTGTATTCTTATTTTATCCAGAAACAAAACAGAAAACTCTCGAAGAAATGGATATGGTGTTTGGTGATAAAAGTAAGAAATCTATGTTTGTATTGAAAAAACGACAAGTATAAGGATGGGCGGCTTATGGTAATATATAAAATTTTGTGTTAAATATCGAATAATTCAATAAAGTAATTATATGTTAGAAACTGATGATCTCGTATATGCTGCAATATTTATTTATCGGTAAATCAAATATAATAAAAGTGTGAATACTGAATTTTATTCTTTATATCAAATGATCTTGTCCGTACAAAATACGAGATCACCAAAACACAAGAGTTCCTGACCATGCGAGCGCAGCGTGCAGTTTTCGCTTCGATGGTTTTTTGTGTATTAAACTTTTAAAAACGGACTTTACTTTATAGAGCTCAGCTAATTTTAGAAGTTAAGTTTTGAACTTTACGCTAGTTTTTCGAATTTTTTCAAATCAATACAACTTTTTACAATCAAAACTTCTTTAAAATCCCATTGACAGTTCATTCTTGAAAGTGAAAATGACATGGTTTGTCTAGTTTTGGCTCTCTTCCTGGTTGTATCTTTAAAAAATTTTATCTTTTTTGACTTTCAAAATTTGAAAAAGTTTTGAACATGTGCCCATACAAAAATTGATCTTGTTTCTCAAATGTTTTACTCTAGTTGATGTTTATTTCTGTTTCAATCTAATATCCGTAAATGAGGGAAGCTAGTTTTACCGCGAACGTGGACGAGTGGCCTACGCATGACACGGCTGCGCGAGCTTAATTAGTCATATCGTAGGCTATTATTGAGAATATTCACGTCTCTTTCACATCATTTATGTCGCTTCACTTATTGACCATACTAGGCTCATGCATTGTTTAACGATATCCACATTAGTAGGAAGGTGGTCAGTGTAAGTAGAGCCAAGTTTGGTTCGGAGATGATCCTGATCTCGAAGAAAGAACTTTAAGAGACCAGTTTCGCTCTTGCTGTCCCAGAAACGGATTTAAAAGATTTTTAAAGATTGGAACCGAGAAAGAAAGTTGCATAAAAGTAAAATAAATGTCGCTCGTTATACAAAATCAACTAAGTAAAACTGATTTAATTTTAATAGTTTGTTTATATCAAATTCAACTGCCTAATCGAAAAAACGATGGAAAAGTTTGGAAATAACTCTTTATTACTCAAACAAAGGCGAGCATGTGTGGAGAGCTTGTTTCTTTTAGATGTTGAGCATGTCGAATGAAAGTCAAATTGGCTTAATTATCCTAGGTAACAGGGGAGCAGGAAAACCATTCATTGCGTGATTATGAAAGATTTACACATAGTTGTTCGTCAACTCCAGCTACACGTAAAACTGAGCTTGTGAAAATATCCGTTGATGATAAAAGTTGTTTTTATTGTTCACTCTTTACTATAACTTTGATTATGTATCGGTCGGACAAGCGACAAAAGCTGATAACAAAACTTATATTTTTAAGATCTCCAAAATAAAACTTAACGTACAGAAAAATTACAAACAAGTGGAATCTTTCAAGTTAAGAAGAGCAGAACTAATACTGGATATGGTGGAATCGATTCTCGTCGATGGATAATATTCAGTCCATTCGCTGACTGAATTGCACTAAATCACTTCAAGATACCTATCTAGTAATTGTATAACTTCTAAGAAAATCTCCCAAAGTGAAGGAGCTTTATTCCTTAAGGAGGAAGTTCTCCACCCGTTTTTTTCAATCAGTTTGTAAAGGACACCTCTAAGTATATGTCTCAGCAAAGCTTTCAGTTCCCGGATTTATAGTTTTTGATAAAAAAAGTTTTTTTCGGGTTTTTCCCTTATTTTTAAAATTTCAATAAAAACTCCATTTTTAGATATGACAGGTTGATTCTAGCGTAGTCCGATAGAGAACATTAAGTTTATAAGGAGAAATACTTTTCATCGTTCCCGAATGAAGTTTGACGCAGAAATTTAACGTTAACCTCCCCAGGAAACTTCAGAGCCAAAAGTATTTTTCACCTCACCTTTGGGCTAGTTTCGCTCGAACTAAGCATTTTGAAGCAAAACTATAGGTATAAAAGTTGTTCAGAATCGAATTCTGCAATCCATGCATAAGAGGTTTTTTAAAATTGTCTTTTTTTGATTTTTAAATTAAAGCTTACGGTTTTTAAAGTTTTTAAAGTTCGTATTTTTCAATTTAAAAGCCAAAAACAGATAATTTTAAAATAACCTCTCGTTAGGGACTGCCGAAGTCGGTTCTGAACAACTTTTGTGTCCAGAGTTTTGCTTCAAAATGCTTGGTTTGAGCGAAACTAGCTGTAAGGTGAGGTGAAAAAATCTTCGCTGAGCCCAAAACCAGCGATATTTTCAAGTTTTGCATTTTGTCTTCAAGTCGTTCCAGTTTGCAAAGGATACTTCGAAGTATATGTCCTGAAGTTTTTTCGGCTTACTGATATTATCTGGCTGAGAAAGAAAGCAATTACTTAAAACAATACTGCCAAATTTTCGAATTAAGAGAGTTACCGAGTGGCGAAAAATGAATTCTAAAATTTTTAAGACAATCCATCTTGTAGCCCATGAAATTCCCTATTAGATGAAGTATTGCTTGAATTTTTTCGTTGAGTCTTTATTTTACAAATGGAACTTTATGCGAAGTATTCTTGTTTCATCGACAACTCACTCTCACATCGCCCCTCCCGCTTCTGATGTTCTCTGATCTATATTCTTTGAAGTGATTGATTTGTCGACGAAACGAGAATACTCTCTTTATACTAGTAGAGTAGGCCAAATTAACGTTAATTAGTACTAATTGGTCAATAACAGGAAGGAAATGACAAAACGTTTTGCATATCTTCCCACAGTAAATATTCTCCACACATTTCTCTATCGATCTAGTCAAGAACCAAATCTTTACGATGAATGTAGAATGGATAGGAATATTTTTAGTATTAGTCCCTTGTTCAAAAATTTAACAATATTTTTTTAAGTACTCAATTTTTTTCTCAGGCACGTAATGTCAGTAAGCCGAAAAAACTTCAGAACATATACTTCGAAGTGTTCTCTAAAAACTTGTAACATTAGAGCAAAATCTAAATGGAGAGGCCCCCCTTAAGACATATGTAGCTATATGTAATCGACGATGCTGATTCCGGATATCTTACTCGTTAGTCCGGACTCTCATGCCACTTTTTGGAAATACCATTTTTCGGAAAAAGGGTTTTCCATAGTGAAAACTGTTTTTGATCAAAAGCGATTTCAGATTCGTCTCATTTGTAGAGCATGTCGAATTGTGTATACACAAGGTTTGTTCTGTGTATCGACGGATGTGCGTGGACAATATTATAAACAAAACATTTTTGAACAAAAAACGAGTAAGAGTGTTCATCTCTTACACCAGTTACTGTTACACCTATGGAACTATTAGTTGTAAAATTTAAAATATGCTATTAATCAGAATCTACTACATAAACGGTACCGTATGGATTAACAACGATACCAGTTTAAACTAGTAGTAATAATCGTTCCAAGTTTTGAATTCAACGAATATTTAATTATTCTACTGATGCCATTTCCTGACACGTAAACGTCTTTGTTATTAAGAAACACTCCCCAAGGATAGGTATCAGTTTCATCGGCGACGATTATACCATCATTAATTTTCAACATGCATTTTTGTAAATGATTGCCAGTATCAACAGTGAATAAATTTCCAGTATAATCTAGGAAGACATCATAAGCACCGGTTAAAAGTTGTTTTTTTTATCTTGTTTCGCAAAAACTAAGTTGTACGAAGAGTCTTAACTTTTACATCTTAACTTTTTTTCACAACTGAGTTTTGTAGAGCAAGCTTTTGAGCAATCTTCATCTCGATCCAGCATTTATGAAAAAATAATTTCGGTTATGTAACCGAAACCGATAAATAGACTCTTCGTAGAAAGGAGATTGCGAGGAAAAGATAAAAGATGAAGATTCGCCATAGCTTATTTTATAGAGAAATGTTTGCTCTACAAAACTCAGTTGTGAGACAAATTTAAGATGCCATACTCTTCATAGAATTTTTTTCCGAAAAAAGCTAAAATAACTTAAAGTATTGATTTTTAACCGGTGTATGCTTGCTGTTGCCTCCTCCGTTTCTTCTAACTTCAATCGTGAAGCCCGTTTTCGAATCTTGTACAAACTTTTGTATGTAACTAATCCACGAATCTGCTAGATAAAGATCAATTAACTATTCACACATTAAGTGAATAAAAAGAAGAAAGAACCGACATCAAATACATTTTCTATTTTTTCTTTTCTGTCTATACAATGTGTGAACAGTCTCGTCATACTGATCAATGAAAATCCCTCCTGGTGTATTAACGCACAAACACAACAAAAGAGAAAATCGTTCATCATCGTCTTATTTCTCTTCGTCCAGCTCCGATTCTTCACCACAATCGGATTCACCATCAACAAGTTTAGTTAGAAACAGAATAAAGTGATAAAAGCTGAAAAAGTGAGCTGAAGTGCGTTCCAATGTTTTACTTTATAGCACACTAAATCTGTTTCTAATTTTTAGGAAAGAGGCGAAAAATAAAACATGGTTTTAACGCCGAACGTGATAATAATAGTGAAGATGAACCAAACACAACCGTGCAAAGAAAAAAATATATTTATCGAGGACCTCGTCTTGATACCAAAAAGGTATATATCGTAGCCGCACTAGAAACTAAAAGGTTTTGAGAGAATATTTGTTAGCTGGTTCGCTCAAATCAATAGACTATCTCTGAGGAAATAAACATATCACAGCATAATTATTAAGGTATTACAAAATTATTTTCAGGAATAATATAGTATCTCCTGAGCATGCTGAAGGCGTTAGCGTAATTAATTAAGCAATTAAGAGGTAATACTAATTAATAGTACAACCCTGCTAAACTACGTTATATCGAGATCCCCATCTGGTTCAAATTTGTTTTTTCTGCGGTTTCTTTTAGGTATATTTTTCAATGTTAACTAGTATACCAGTGTTTCCTGAGGTCACCAAACAAGATCTTGGGAAAGATATGCTGTTTTAAAGACTTCACAAATTTTGCTTTACTGAAAAAGGTCTTAAACCAATTCAACCTTTTCTTGAAACTGCCTGGTTACGAGGGAACATTCCCAAGTGAGGCACTTCGATTTTGTTAAAACCTGGCAATTTTTATATGTAATTAAGGGCGCTGATGACGAATATGATAGCCGTTTGTGCCCTTAGACCTTTCCTAGCGTTTCTCTGGAGAACCGGTTTTCTGGAAACCCCTGAAACCCTAGCAATGTTTTATCAACATGGCATCATCCGCAAATGGCCGTCGCCGCGGATTCTTATACGTTAAAGTGTTAAAGTATAAACGTGCATAATTGAGGGTGAGGACGTGACGATGAGGGTGGAGCACTTCTTCACCCACTTCACTCCCACTTCGCCACCCTCACCCTCACTCGCCGCGAATTCGTACATGTTAAAGTGTTAACACTTTAACACTGAATCCGCAGCGACGGCGATTTCCGGATGTTATGATCAACATGTTGGGATTGTAACCTGAAAATTTTACATCAAAATAGACGATTCCCAACTCTCCACCACCTTTCTTTGCAAAGTTACAGAATTTACAAGAAAAGCCCTAAATTATTTTTGCTTTTTCTTTCCATATCTCTGAGGTAACAATAAACATTTAGAGCGTCTCTTATAAATTCTATAACTTTGCAAAGAAAGGTCGTGGAGAGCTGGAAAGCGTTTTATTTCGATGCAACGTTTCCAGGCCACAATCCCAACATGTTGATAAAACATTGCTAGGGTTTCAGGCGATTTCTAGAAAACCGGTTCTCCAGAGAAACGCTAGGAAAAGTCTATGGGCACAAACGGCTATCATATTCGTAATCGGCGCCCTTGATTACATATAAATTACCAGGTTGGAACAAAATCGAAGTGCCTCACTTGGGAATGTTCCCTCGTTAGAAAGAAAATGCTAAAATGGCTGAAAGTAAGGATGATTTAGATTAAGAGAGCCGAAAAAGACTTAACTAAAGAAAGCTTTAATTTCTGTTTTCAATGATGAGCATTATATCTATATTTCGGATAACGAAGTTTCATTAAAAATATGTTATGTTTGTTGTATGCAGAGCTGGGTAGCTCTGGCTCTGGAGCCGTCTCCATTTATAAACGGAGCCGGAGCCGGTGTGCGATTGATGATATACGCGTTCGATCAAGGTAAAAGTGACACTCTTACGGCAGATAGTTATATGAGTGTGTGCGCTGATGACACATTAATATATGCTACCTCAGTCTTGACCTTCTTCTATTAAATGTAACGCTTTCGAAAGAAGATTTTTTATGTATATATCATACCATTATAGAGTTTATTTATACTTTAAAACGATTTTCATTTTCATATTCCTTACTTGAAAGCCTAGAAGATTCAAGCAAAAGGAAAACAAGGAAAGATGAACATTTCTTGGAGCCGGAGTCAGAGCCGACTGAAAAAATCCTAGGAGAGGAGTCGGACAGAAAAACTTGGGGCTGGCTCCAGCTGGGGTGGAACCAGAGCCGGGAGGAGTCGGAGCTTCCCAGCTCTAGTTGTATGCGATATGTTAGTTAACCATTTTGGAAAAATTCTGAAGAAAGCAACACAAAAACGGATTATGTATATATCCAATCACGTCTATTTAAGGAATATCCAAAAATAGGCGAACGTTCAATGATAAACCGAAACTTGTAGTGACTAATTCAATAAGGGCACCGATAGCACTTCTCTTTTAGAAGGAAATTTCTTTGCAACCAGCAGTATCGTTTTATAAAGCCAGAAAAATTAAAATTATCATCGATAATCACAACCAACGTTTTACTCGTGGTATCACGAACAGAAGAAATATACGAAAATTACGATCAGATTTAGTCAACTAGGCTTGTTCCATCACAACTAACTAACGAAGTCGCCTTTATCGTTCTCCGTCATAAGAACCACATCATACGGGTCTTCTGTCTTGAATGATTTAACAAATATGATATCAATTAGTTTTACCATCGTTAAAACGCCGACATAAATGCCATTGAGTCGTGGATCGAGTTTCAAATCACCGTACCTGTCATTGGAAGCGCAATAACAGCTGAATTAGCAGTATCACAATGCGCTGATACTCTTCAAAGCCAAAGCAAATTTCTGCTTTTTAATCCATCACGGTCTCACTAAATTACGTTGACACAAATCAGTCATACTGACACAACAATTAATATATTAAATAGTGATGTTTCGATGTTTGATGAAGCACTATCAACGATAATTAAGAACATGGTATCAGTGAAACAATCAACTGGACATCGACTCTGTCAAAGTTTAACCAAACTACAACTTTGGTTAAAAAAATAACAACGAATAATGAGGATATCGTAACAACTCGGTTAACCGAATTATCAAAATTAACACATAATGGTCAAATGAAAACATTTGAGAACCTGATCAACGTTTATTTAAAGGCATTTTATCAGTCAACGCACCCTTCTTACAAAAGCCTTGGCACAAAATTAAAACTCATTTCTCTGCTTAAGAAAAGCTTTCTCCTGAATTGAAATGTGTACTTTGAAATTGCACATTTAGTAAGCTTTGCAAAACCTTTTGAAAAAGTTTTCACAATCCTTTGTTTCAGTTATTAATGTTTCATTGATAATCTCGAAACCTGCGTTTGTACAAAGAAAGAAGACATCAATTTTAACAAACTTTAATGCAACCGCAGTAGAGGAAGTGTAATAATATTGGTTTAAATATAAGTTTGAAGGGCAAACATTTCTGCACAAAACGGTATGTCGCGTTCCTAGTACGGCATTCCTTGTAAGCGTTCTGCAAAAAGTTCTGTCTTTTCAAAATAATCTTTCTTTAGAACATTTACCGTATACAGCGTTTTATGTGGTATGAGACTTCTGGTAAAACTGCACATAAGTCTAAGCTAATTCAAGCTTTTTGACAAGAACAAGCAAGAAAGATAACGTGGTCAAAGAGCGGTTCCTTTCCCCTCCTACGGTTGTAGTCAAATGTGGCCATTTGCTAATCTTCTAGTACTTCCTACTGATCACATGGTATTTCAGAAATCCCAAATTCATCGCCGAGTTTTAATGTCATGGTTGCTGATTCAAAGACAGAAAGAAGGAGTCGAAAGGCGAGCTTGAGTGAGTCTAAAAATGAAGATATAAAAGTAATAAAGCAGTCTATCGCTCTCTTTTGTGGTGTTGCCCGCCTCTGTGGCTAAAGTCCTCCTTTATTGCTTATGTCCCCTATGTGCAGCTTATTAAAAAAATTAAACCACTCGTATACTGTCAAGAGTTGGACCGAGACCTTCACCTGTTATCGTTCCTGGTGTTGTTACTCTTTTTCTATTTCTATTATGTCCGACATCATTACCTGTTTTGTTGCCGCATTTTCTGAAGTGTGTTTGATAGAAAATGATATACTGAAGTGTTTTTTAACTAATCTGAAGTTTAGTGTAAATAAAAATAGACAACAAGTTAATATTGGCATAGTGGCGTACACAGAAGAGGCTCGACTACATATCACTGTTCTGTTCTTTTCTGAATTTTGTACAGACTCACAATCTCGATGAAAAAAAGAAATTTGTGTTCTATTTCGCGATATAAGCCTAGTGCTGGATCATTGCCAACCGAATATGAGAGCAGTTAAAAATAAAATTGAAAGAATGTTAATAAATGCACTTGAGCTTGTAGAAATAGATCCTGATTTAATAGCACAATGTGACATTAAAATAAGTTCGCATTATTTTTTTTTCTTTGGAACACTTTCATGATCAATTAGAAGAAAAAAGAAAATTTGTTAGAGAAGTCAGAAATCAAATTTCAAGTCTCTTTCGATCTTTCTCGAAATAAGTTCGTAAGAATCCAAGTCAAGAATCCAGTCGAACCGGTCTTCTACAGGAGGCTGGAAACAGTTGACAGAATTCAATCAGTCGTGAGATCTGTTCTTAGAGAAAACACATACAAAAAACACATATATAAAGAGACTTATCTCATAGTCATATCAACTCACTGTATTCGTTTATATATCTACATGTATTCTACTTAAATAGCTGGTATTTATTCTGTATTAACAAAAAGAGGGAGAAACAAAAAAGAAATGTCACTGGAATATCATACTTATATATATATTCATAATCATGACATTTATCACCTTTTCATCAAATGTCAAAATTCAACAGAATGCAACGAATGTTTTTGTGCAAGGCGATTTCGGCGAAAACAGTGAATGACGACTTCACCAAATAAATATTTGCTTTCAGATAATAGTGTCATCAAACACACTTAAGAAAACACGGCAACAAAATAGATAATGATGTTGTAATAGAAGAACAGTGACAACATCGCTAACGATAAATGGTAAAAGTCCTGGTTTAAGATCGACTAACGCTTGACAACATACGAGTGGTTTTATTTTTTTAATAAGATAACCATAAGAGATATAAATAATAAAAAGAGGAGTTTAGCCACAGAGGAGGACAATACCACACAAGTGAGCAAAAGACGACTTTACTACTTTTATATCAAATAATGTCATACTATTACTTCACTGTTGCTGTTGTCTGTTTCCTGATTAATACTAATGTTCTCTCACAACCGTTTCCTGATAATCAAACAAATGTCGAATTACCATCAGGTCATGAACAATTTTATCGTCTTTATGCAGATGGTGTTCAAAAGTACAAATGTTTATACAATAATGTCACTGAGAACTATAAATGGGAAATGGATCACCCTGAAGGTGACTTACATCAGTACAATATTGATGACGAAGAACCGGCTAAAAATCCTATTATAGGTTTTCATCCGCATACATTAATGCAAAATTATAGTATTGAATCTGCTGAATGGCTGTTAGGTACGAACTGTCGCTATACTTATTGTGATTTAAATTGTGTGACGATATGTGATACACTTCATGATTATGTTTATGGCAAACCAATTAAAAGATATGATCATAATCCAGGTAAAGCCGTTATATTGGTACTCATTCAAGCAACAGATGCGAAAAATGGTTCAACATTTGGACAGGTTACTTATATTCAACGACTAAGTACGGTTGGTGGAGTAGTCCCTGCTGGCACACCATGTAACGCGACTAATGATGGACAATATTACAATGCTACTTACAGTTCAAGTTATATTTTTTCTCGTGCTATTAACTCAGGATCTACTATTTCTACAAGCTCAAATGCATTTATTAACATTCTTTCAATTTTATTTTTAACTACTCTTATACTCATATGGCAGTGATTCAGCACTAGGCTTTATGTCGAGAAATAGAACACAAATTTCTTTTTTTCATCGAGATTGTGAGTCTGTACAAAATCCAGAAATGATCAGAACCAATAGTGATGTATAATCGAGCCTCTTCTGTGTTCGCCATTATGTCGATATTAACCTGTTTTGTATTTGTGTTCAAATTAAACTTCAGATTAGTTAAAAAGCACTTCAGTACCCACTGAAGTATGCGTTCGATCCTTTATTTTGCAAAATATCTTTTCTGTGCTTTTCGATTTCCACGAAAATATTGAATGACGACTCCACAAAATAAATATTTACATTCAGATAATAGTGTCATCAAACCCACTTCAGAAAATGCGGCAACAAAACAGGTAATGATGTCGGACATAATAGAAATAGAAAAAGAGTAACAACACCAGGAACGATAACAGGTGAAGGTCTCGGTCCAACTCTTGACAGTATACGAGTGGTTTAATTTTTTTAATAAGCTGCACATAGGGGACATAAGCAATAAAGGAGGACTTTAGCCACAGAGGCGGGCAACACCACAAAAGAGAGCGATAGACTGCTTTATTACTTTTATATCTTCATTTTTAGACTCACTCAAGCTCGCCTTTCGACTCCTTCTTTCTGTCTTTGAATCAGCAACCATGACATTAAAACTTGGCGATGAATTTCCGAATTTTAAATGTAAAACAACAATCGGTGAAATCCAGTTACATGAATGGTTAGGAGACAGGTGAGCCAATCTGTTATCTCTTTCTCTCTTACTCCTTTTCCCCTTCTCTTATAACATAGTTGGGGGCTATTCTGTTCGCATCCAGCTGATTATACACCTGTCTGTACCTCAGAATTAGCAACAGCTGCAGAACTGACACCTGAATTTGAAAAACGGAATGTCAAAGTGATTGATTTGTCATGTGATACAGTCGAAGAACATCATGGCTGGGTTAAAGTATGTTGCTTCGGTATTTCGTATTTTGATAATGAATAAAATTTGCGATTGTCGGTATAGGATGTTGCAGCATTTAGTAAAATAGATATTTCTATTCCAATCATCGATGATGCCGATCGTGCAATTGCCAGTCGATTAGGAATGATACGAGAACACGACGAGTTCGATAACCGATTCCACCCACGCGGTCTACCAATGGCAGCTCGTGGTGTATGTTCCACTAATGTCCAATTTCCGACCTCGAATCAAATATACACGCTTTTATAATTTTATCCTTTTGCAGGTATTTATCATTGGTCCAGATAAGAAACTGAAAGCCAGTACTTTGTATCCACCTGAATGTGGTCGAAATTTCACGTACGTATGTAGCATCGGATTTCAGTGAATTTCGATTGACAGAAAAAGTCTAATAAAATGGCTTCTTCTTTATTGAGACTGATGTTTTGCACTAGACAAGGAATAACAGTTTTACTTTCACTCTGTCACTCTTATCACTGATTTTTAGAGAATTTATCCGATTGATTGATGCATTACAATGTACGAGCAAATATCCGTGTGCCACACCTGCCAATTGGAAAGTAAGTATGTCTGCATTTCTACAGATTATTTCACAAAAGCATCTTCCTTATAGGTTGGGGAAAAAGTGATGGTGCCGCCAAATGTTAAAGCTGAAGAAATCCAAAAGCATTGGCCACAGGGATTAGAAACAACAGAAGTTCCGAGTGGCAAAAATTATATTCGGATGGCACAAGTCTAACCGATGGAAGAAAGCAAAGAAGGCGGACGATGATTACTTGGTTTGTTAGTTTCGAGCTTTCTGTCTATTTATTTTGAATAAAACAGAATGAGGTTTCTCTGTTATGCCTTAAGAACTAGTTTCAATGCTGAACGAGCAGTGACTGATGTGTATTTCAAAATTCGTTGAAAAATTCGAAAAACGAATTTAAAACGATTTCAAAATTCGAAAAAATTAAAGTACTCGGATAGAATAGAGATATCAGTCGAATTAGCTGTTGATTCTGATTCCGAGTATGATATTTCTGTTATATAGAAGTTGAGTTCTGTTGGAGATAATTGCGAATTCCGACTGTTTCGCCTCAGATTTAGAAAAAATAAATTTTCTTAGTAACAAAATTTTAAAAAATCGAAGTATACTTTTAAAGTTGATCTCTCTGGTAATTTAATGAAGTGCAAATGAATGTTTCAATGACTCACACAAAAAACTACATACATTTACTAAACTGTATGGTCGCACCTAAGACCGTCAGATAGGGACGCCTATGATGGATAAGCATTATTATAAATTTGGAACTGATCAAATATTAGTTTTCTATTCAGTTGTCGACGCTAAATTAGAAAAAAAATTGTTTTAAAAATAGAAACAGGAAAATAAGGAAAAAATTCGAAGTTTTTCTAACTTGAAGGATTTTTCGACTTTTAAGACCCTTCGAGTATTTTCGATTTTTCAACATGGAAAATCGGTTTCGAAAAGTTAAAAAGCGTATTCTTTTTAGTCAGCTCGACGCAGGCTGTCTAGTAGTGTATAATATGTTGCAGAAAACACTTTACTCGGCGTTTACCTTATGGACACTTTATACATCCGTTTAAATCACTTCCTGTTGAGAAATAGGCGTCCGAGTAGATTTAACTTAAATCTACCTGGACGCCTATCTCTCAACACTAAGTGTGACAAAGAATAAAAAAAGAACATGGATATCTCTTAGTTCACCAACGAACTTACAATTTATTTTAGAGTCCTCGTTCCTTTTTCTCCAATATTATTACACATTTGTGCAAAAGAAGTACGGAAAACGTAAAGAGAATTAGATATTCAAACATATAGGCCTTGTTTTAATGTGCCTTGTATACTTGTTTCACTTGCGTTTTTAAATACTCTGTGGCTTTTGTCGTCTTCCTAACGATGATATAATATTTAAGCTCTAGAAAAAAAGAATGGTGATGTGGATTACAGGCTTCGTATTTGTCCTGTTTTTCCTGTATTTTTTCTGCAGTCTTACTGTTAACTGTGGTAAAATCTGTTAGAAAGTCTCTGTCTCTTACGTGAATCCAGTCAGCCAGCTAGACAGTTATTTTTACTTCAGTTTCTTTTATCATTCAGTCATCCAAGAGGAGAGAAGACTAACATAAATGACGTTTACAATAAGGACCATAATATCCCCATAAAGACTGACTGTATAAATTCTACACACTCACATCGAAATACTAAACGAAAGAAGTAAAAAAATGAAAGAGAAAGAAGAGATGAAGAGTAAAAAAAAGTAAAATGGCTATCCAATGGTAAAAAAAGAATTTTTCCAACATCTTCAGTTAAGGCAAAAACATCAAAACATAAACGTAACGGTGTTACGCACTATTTTTGTCTAGTGTTTTCAAGGGACTTAACATGATCAGGAGATTTTGATATTATACAGATAATTATTCGTGCCACAGTCAGCCGGTATACGGAAGAATAAAGTCGCTACCTCGGGCTGGAGGGTCAAAAACTGTAAATTAAGTCGGAAAATGTACAAATTTTCTAAAGGGCTGAAGCTCAAAACTAAATACGCCATTTTGTAGAGAATTAAATTTTCTACGAAACCATATGTTCAGAAATTTATTTTTCGAAAACTATCTCAGCTAAAAATAGAAAATGCGATTTTTGAAATGTTCAAAAACCGGTTTTGAGACTCAAAAACCAATTTTTATCAAAAAAGCGTTTTAAACGGGTCCTTAGAATTAAAAATTACATCTACTGATGTGTTCAAAATTTTCGAAAGCGAAAATTTTTTTTATAAACTTGATCAGTGAAGTGTCGCGTTACGTGGACAAGCCGCGTTACTGACGTCAGTTAATGTTATAGAAAAGAACATTGTTCCAAATTCATACCATCTAAAAGTTTATAAACTGGTATATTATAACGAATGTAAAGAATACATCAGCCGCTTTTTGTATTTCTGTGTAGACGATATGGATTGTAGTTTAAAATGTTTACATCGTCGTGCGATATTGTTTTGTCTATCCATAATTCAACAATACTAACTATTACTGGGTTTTAAAAACTGACTATTATTCATTTCAAAAAAGAAAGACCGTGGCCATTTGTTTAATAACGTTTTCTAGGATGTAGCTACGGAGCTGCGGTTTTCACTAGTCGAAAGAAAAATGTTGGGGCAATAAGAAAAACTAAAAATTATTGTCCCAAAATCCCCCGCAGGTGGTGCACCCTGCAAAGATATTTTTCGAAAGATGTCACACCACTGAAAAAGTTTCGGATTTTAACTTTTGAGATGACAGACAGGTAGCCCGGACTGAGATATTCGTTTCTAGAGCAGTCCCAGGTCGTTAGCTTACAAGGTTCCGGAGCTAGAATGGTTCTTCGGAAACCACGCTTACTCGGTCCGGACACGTCCGAAGATCTCGGAAAGACTTGAAACATAGGTTACTGAATGTGCTGAGCAACGTGACAATGTTTGTTTTTGACTAGAAGTTGATCCAAGGTCACCAGGGTTATATAAACCCGCTGAATCTCATATTTGAGAACTCTTTCAGTCTCAATGCACTATTCTAAGTGTTTTCTACACTTGCCATCGACAAATTTTTTATTGAGGTTTCTCCATCGCAATTTTAATCCTCTAAGCACTTGTTTAATTTCACCGATCTTGAATTTGTGATATATAACTCTGTGAAGGCGTATGTCATAATCTTTTGCCTGATATTTTTTTGATGATACTATGTTTTTCATTTGCTTGCAATGACTGGATTGACGAGTTTTTGATCTCTGATGTGCTGAATGATGATGATGAGGTACTGGAGCGGCGGATGGTGCTGCAAACTGTTCAATGATTGGTGTTTTAGAGGGAAGTGAGTGTGATGAGGGAGGAGATAAAATTGAGGAAGACGATTTAAATTGAGACCTTGAGCGTGGTGGCATAAGTAGTGATGGTAACAGGTGATTGTGATCAAGCTGATTTAGGATGGCATCGAAAACCAAATGGCGAAATTTAACGTTGATGTGGATTTTGTCATTTGCTATATGTTGTTCTTGTATTCCGCAATCAATGACAGTGAAATGTGATGTCGCCGCCAAACTTATTAATGATCGATTGTATTGATCGATATTATCACTTAGTGATGCTGCTGTTGGGAATTTTGCGGATTCTTTTTTGCATGCGAAACAGAGGGTGACGATGATTTGAGATGGGAATGAGAGATGTTGGTGTTGTTTTCGAATTAGGCTAATGATATTTTTCACTTGTTCAATAGCATCAACGAACTTTGTATGGCGTAAGGTGTTAGTGCCAATTGCCAATACGATGGTGTCACGCGTGGAAATCAGTTTGGCGTGTTCGGTTGCAACTTTGTATTGAGCTGATGTTTGTGTATCATATCGATCAATCCATTGTAATCCAGATTTTGCGATGGTATAAATATCGTAATGTTGTTGCGGAATGTGTTTTAGATGGCTATCAGAGAGAATGACATATGATGGACGTTTGTTGGTCATTATTGAAGTACCGAGAATTATAGCAGATAGAGAAGTTTTAGGATGCTTGTTAGCATCACGCGGTTGATTCATGACTGGCCGTTGATCTGATGAAGGGTTCGTGGGGCGGAAAAAGACTCCGTCCCCAACTGGCATCCCCTCATCCAATTCTATTGGTGTTGGTTGAGTTGACTTAAATGGACTTGATGTGTTTTGATTAATGTTACGGATGATGACTGTGCGTTGTTGAATATCTTTACAGCCTGGTGATGGTGTTACCTATTCTATTTCGGGTGTAGAAATTACTAGTCCTAAAGTTACTGTTCGATCTTGATGTTCTTCTAGGGGAGATGATGTACGTGTGGCTGTTGTTATTGTTAGTAATGAATCCGATGGAAGAGGATCTAACTCAGCCGTTGACAATTTTGTTCCGATATTCTTGTTGGATGCATACATTTCTTTTTGTAGCATTATAAACCACACAGATATTACATCATATATCGCGTACAGTACCATTTCTATTCTTATATCATATTGTTACCGTCGTAACGTGGAATTATCAAATCGCCAAGTTCCTAAAGGAAGATCACTACCTGCTCCCCAATTGCTGCAGGTATGTTTTTTCGGCAAATATAAGCCAAATTGTATTGCTAATGCCCTCTGTAATTTCCAGGATTTTTATAGGGTCTGTGTTGACATGTACAGTATTTGTTGTCAGCTTGTTTATCTCTCTCGATGTCCTCGAGCACATAATTCTTCCAATTTTTCTCGAAACTCTGGGATGGATGGTAAAAATTCCGTTTCAATCAACAACACGGTGATTGGGAGTGATATATCTTTAATTGGCATGATTTGGATGAGCGAAGGTTGGTGTGAGTCAATGTCACCTTCTGTATCAATGATGTACTGTTTGACACAGGTACATATTTCAATTAAATCGTTCATAATTTGAAGTGATGTTTGGGCAGTTAGGTGATACACTTCTGGTTTTTTTTTCAATGATGGAACTGTCAATGACAGCAATTTCAATGAATCCGTGGGGCGGAAATACTCCGTCCCCACCGATAACTTAAATGCTGGTAGATGATTATATTGCTCATCTTTTTAACGTTGGTCCTTGAAATATATTGATTCTATCTTGTGAAGCATGCTGACCCTAAGCAAGAAAAGACTTTTTAGTGGGTTTTTCGGCTCAGTCGTCTGAGCGTCTTACAAAGACAGTCACCCTCAAATTAGTTGTTTCTAATCCACATGATATAACAAATTACCATTGCTATCTTGCTCAATTCCTGCCTTAGATGTGATTCCTCAACTGTGCAAAATAGATTTGTAAATGGTGATCATGTTAATTAAATTTTGTAATGGTTGAATGATGTTATGGTATATGGTTAAATAATTAATTTAATTATTAGATAGACAAAGATGTTAGCTGTTAGTGGATTATTGAATTAGTGAAGCTGGTACAGAATATTTACAGTATTCATAAATAAAACAGTTGTATTTTTGCACTTGATGGGAGATGCTGATGTGGACTTTGTTATTATTAATTTTGTTTCAAGCACAAGTCGTAGATCGTTAACGTGTACTCGTGTCACCGCCTGTGTTTCGACGTCCTCCACCCAGTATATCGGATGATTCACTTTGATGATTCTGACGGAACTCTTGAAAATTTTTCACCTAATTTATTTTGCATTCCATAATACCAGTTTAAAACTAAATCTCCAAGTTGATGATGAGGATCTCTTCGGTTGCGATCATAACATTGTTTGGATAATTGCTGAAGGTGAATAATACTTTCACATGCATATTTATGATAAATCTTACGGTTCTTTTGAAGTTGTTGGTAGTAATCACACGGTTTATTGAAGCTAAACGTTTTCGGAGGTTGGTCCGGTGGTAACTGAGGATCTTGGCCGTATTGTAATTGAAATGGGCTATATTCGGTCGAAAAACGTTGATCGGTGTTGTATGCAAACACTACTGATGGTAGAAATTCGTCCCAGTTATTTGACTCCTGGTCCCGTAGCTTTGCAAGCTGTAGGACGGATGTTGCATTGAACCGCTCGACGGTGCCGTTGGTTTACGGATGGTAAGCAGTTGAATATATATGGATGTGGATATGAATATATATAAGTTGTGTTAACGCTGCCATTAGTTGGTTCTGGAAATGTGGACGGACCATTATCAGATAAAATAACTGATGGAACACCAGACCTACATATATATTCATTGTATAGTGTTTCGGCAGTTGTTTGAGCTGTGCAATTTGGTAATGCTATAGCCGTTACCCATTTAGAAAAGTGATCGGTTATGCATAAAATATAACGATTTTCTCGTGGCGTTAAGAGAAATGAACCGCAGTAATCTATCCCGATTAGCTGGAATTTTCCTTGTGGCGGTGGAACTGGATGCATATGACCGGATTTCTTCTGTCTGCTGTAGTTATGCTGTTTGCGACTAATACACGAATCTATATAATTTGTTATTGTTTGTTGCATATTCGGCCACCAATATTTGTATTTCATTTTTGCATACGTTCTGTGAGCGGCAAAATGACCTGCCGACTGATGGTCATGGTAAGAACGAAGAGCTGGTTCAATCATTGTTTGTGGAAGATAAATGAGTTTCGATTTCGTTTTGCCAGAATCTCTAGACAATAATTGATAAAAAATACCGTCTTCTAATTCGTATGGACGTTTACTGGGATTTTTCAGAATTTCTTTAATCTTTTTCTGGATTACTGGATCTTGTTGTTGCTCTTCGATTAGTTTGGTTATGTCCAGGTGGTTCCGTTTGGTTTGGATCAAAATCACGACAAATGTCCAAAATGCCATGATAAAATTCGTTTACTGACTGTGTTGTAGTTTGTTTGTAATTATGCATACGTTCAAGCGCTTGTTGTTGTTTAAATTTTGATCCATATTCTTGTTTAACTAATTACAAAAACATTTGCCGTGATGTAATTGATGTTGAGTGTCTTGCATACCACTTTAATGCATTATCTACTAAAACTATTGGTAGAATTGTTAATTTGATTTCGTCAAACCATTGGCATCAAATTGAACTTGCATATCATTGAGCCACCTCATGACGTTTTCTTCCTTTTTATCACTAAATTTCTTTAAATTTTTAACTACTTGTTCACTGTATGTTTTAATTAAACTGAATTCTAGTGGATGCTTCTTTGTTGTTGTAGTAGTATGATCGCTAGTTGATGTTGTTGTGGGTGTATGATTACCAGCTATACGTTCAATAGGACGGAATTCTATTGTGAATTTTTCCACGAAATTATCAAAATCCTTGAATTTTGACTTATGTTTGCCATACCATAATGGTGCTTTCAGTATTAACAACGCGGATACATATGAAAGCCACTCTGATTCTAGAACTTTTAGTGATTCGAATGTTGCAAGGATTTCAAGCAACCATGGTTCTGGATCTTCGGTTTCTCCTCCCGAAAATTTCGTAAAATTATTACGAAGAAAATCATCGTATACTTTTTCGTCATTCTCGCCACCATCTCTTAGGATAGTGCAGGTTGTTGAATGTTGTGTGGTAATTTGTGTGGTGTTTTCATTTTGATCTTCCGGACTTGTAAGATGTTGAATTAACTGTGTTTGAAAAATTTCCCAATTATTATTGATCACTGCTTTGTTGTTGGTATACCATTCTTTTAAAGAATCTTCTGGTAGATATCTGGATGATTCTTCAGGCCAACATAGCGGTGGATAATTTAATTTACTAAAAATAATTTCAACTGACTTGAGTCATTGACCGACTTCTTCTGATCCTACTGCTGGATTTTTCGATTGTGGAATCTTGTTGAGCAGTTGCTTTTCAATTTGTTTTGTTGTTTGAAATGATGTGTTGAACGCTTCTAACTGTACTTTATTATCATCCTCAAATTGTTCTTGTTCTTTGTCCATTGTATCTCGTTTTTCCTCTTGGTCGAGGTTGATTACAATTGAGGGTAAACTTGATGACGTTGAATGGTTATGGATTGGTAATGGAAAAAAGACTCGATGTTGTCCTCTTGAAGGCTTTCGGTGGTGGGTGATATTGAATATCGCTTATTGACAATTGTTGTAGGTTAGTTTTTGATCGGGTATTTCGAAATGATACGTGTGACATATGTTAGCTACCTGTTTTATGCACCGTTTCCCGTAACAAGAGCGATAAAAGATGGTATTATTTGTTGTATTTACTATCTGACACCGTCTCCCGTTAAGAGAGTGATAAAAAATGTTGAATTATCCTTGATTCTCACGTGAGACACCGTCTCTTACGACAGAGTGGTAAATTTTGCTGTTTTGTGGTGTTATTCGTTGGATACACCGTTTCCTGATTGTAAAGTGGTAGTTTTTAGTGAGTGGTGTTGTTATTAACTCAATTACACCGTCTCCGAAATACAGAGCGGTAACAAATGGCAATTTGTTAGATGACCTTTTCTAGATACCGTCTTCTGTGAAAGAGCGGTAAACACTGCTGATTGAGTAATTCTGATGTTCTGTTTTATCTCTTCGTTGAAAAGAAATTATTAAGGAAACATTTTACGTACCTTAATTCAATTAATACTAATCTTGTTTAACATATAATCCACAATATTTGATGAGTAACGACCTTCTTTAAGTATTAAGCCAAGCCAACGTATAACGATGACAATAAGTTTAAACGTATAGAATAAATTACCATGTACTTGGTTTAAGAACGGTATTCCCCCCACTTGTTATGTTATGCTTTATATCAGATGGATGAATGAGCTCCTAAGACCCGTGTCCTATAGCCCAACTAACAAAGAACTAACTAAGTGCCAGTGAATGATATAAAAGCTCATTGGACATACAAGATCACTAATCCTCTCACAGTATATTATCACGAAAAAAAAACATATATATAAAAAAAGAACACTCTACATCACACGAAGTAACGAAGAAGAGTGATCGAAAAAAAACAGTGAAACGAAACGGGTATTTTCACAGTAAAATCAGGACGGAAGAAAAGGAAGAATTGGATCATACCAAAGAAAGAAAAGAGAAAATAGTAAATATAACTGTATGCGTACATACATATACTAAAGAATAAATAGTATGGATAGCCTGGACTACGATTGAAACAGTGCAAAATGCCTCCCAGGCATAACAATTAGCATTGATAATTTTGTTGTTTTTTATTAATTCTTCAGGAAATTAAATCTACTTTGAAATTAAAACTTAATATGACGTGGCTACAACGCTGGGAGTCCCATTTTCATGATTGCTCAGGTGGTTAAAAAAATATATGGCTCGAACTATAACCAGTATTAGTTTCGTTATATGATGTACCAGCAGAGAGGACTTCAACAATTGTACTTAGTCAAGCCTGATACCATTTTAAGAAAATATTTACTTTTTCATCTTACTCTTATTACCTCACCATATAGGCGTTAACAAGAGAATCAGTTTTATAGCAAATTTTAGTTTAAGTTATCAAATGCTTTAGTACATTGCAACGTCATCTATGCCTATGCTAGTTGTTCATGTTGTTATTTTATTTTTTCTACAGATTGAATAAAATCATGTTGCTCTCTGTTCAAATACTCTTCTTCTTCTTTTGTTGATTGTCTGTATAACAGGTTATTACGATGCGGATAGCGCCCAAACGATTTAATTATCTGGTGATGTACTTTTGATACTCGACGAATCTTTTCATATCGTTTACCCTGTTCCCCATCACCACCTTCTTTGAAAGAAAAAACTAAATCATCGATGAACTGGATACTATTTGATGTGTGTAATAAATTTTCTGAATGCAACAACGCAAAATAAATGAACAGACGTTCGGGTGGACTATATAATGTTGTGGAATGTTCACTAATTATTTCCAGAGCTAATTCCAACGCAAGGTGATCATAAGCAAACATTCTAGCTGTACCACGATAAATGTTTCTTGAAAATTGATCAAACAATATAATCAACGTTAATTTTCCATGAATATTCGATTTCCATCGTTGATACATTCCTATAATGTAATGATCATTGTTCAGTCACATTGTGTCATTATGCTGTACGATGTAATTGTCCAATGACATTCTTTTTTAAAGCGAATGAATAAATATAAGCATTGCCTGACATAATCAATAATGTAACTGCAGATAGACTCAATTCGTGCGCACTTACAGTAGAAGTTGAACGAGCGGCTGTTTTCCCTTATCCGTCTGGCGCTGGCCTTATCTGGTTCTCATAGTTATATTTATGAACAATGTCTCTGTCCGGAAGAATTTGCAAGCATACATGAAGACATCTCAATCCCTTTTACCATCCATCCAAGCTGAAGATTGACAAACACTCGAGAGTCAAAAAGATTTCCATTGTTCGAAAAATAAGTGTAAAGCCTTTTTGTGAATAAAAACTGCTGAGAAAACCGACAAAATATTTTGACTTCTTGAACTGCTTCGCTTCCTAGCTTACCTCCGCTCGCATCCTTCTCTAAATACGATTCAACTGCTTCGTTTAAGTATTTTTCAAAGTTTTCCTTTATCTGTCGATCGGTATCAAGTCGAGTTTCAAACCACAATTGTGTTGGCAGTGGATATGATTCTGACCATGTATCAACATTTTCACCAAACCAGTAATTGTAGATACTATCTATTACCAGCTGATCCGCATCGCTGATTGACTGATGGTTATTGCTGTTAGAACTTCCGCCATCTTGAAATTGGCTTACAGTTGAAACGGGTTCAACAGCTGCAGATGACATATTCTACAAAGAGAAAAACAGACATATTTTCTGTCAACGTCCTATTTCCTAGTACACTTTGCTCTGAGAATGGCTGGTTTGCATCTCTGACCTTGTATAAACATTGAATAATTCAGTTTTCTGGAACCTCTTGCTTTAAAGTTTTGCACATACGTTTCTTTAGACGCCAATCTACCTCGTTCAAGTGTATGCAGGTTTGCGCGCCACTGCTCTTTGTGCTTAGTTCACCTTTTATTGCGTATCACTCTTTATAAGATATATCGTTACATCTACTGACAACTCCTTAGTACCTGACAAGATACTAAGGAAATCTCTTGTTAAAAGTTGATATCAACTCTCTGAAGTTTCTTAAAGAATAGCATTGTGCGTCGTGCGTTGTAAGTTACACTATCAGACGTACACTATTTTTTATTTTTCTATTTCTATTATGTCCGACATCATTACCTGTTTTGTTGCCGCATTTTCTGAAGTGGGTTTGATGACACTATTATCTGAATGCAAATATTTATTTTGTGAAGTCGTCATTCACTATTTTCGTAGAAATCGAAAAGGACAGACAAGATATTTTGCAAAATAAAGGATCGAACGCATACTTCAGTAGGTACTGAAGTGCTTTTTAACTAATCTGAAGTTAAAAACATATACTTTTGAATCTTATCGAATTCTTAGATTTTGGGATCGGCCCGTAGAATTTTTTGCTCGAAAATTTAAAAGTCAAGATTTAAAATCATGTACGCTTCTAAAATATTTTTATACAGGTTTTCAGCGATGCTCTTTCCAGTGAAATGGTTTTTGAATTCTGATAAAGTTTTTGAAGTGGTTTGGAGAGATCCCATCTCTGGAAAACCCTTTGAGAAACTTTTTTAAAACTCAAAAACCATTCGGGTGGAAAGAGCGTTGTAGAAAACCTATAGAATAATGGTTTAGATACGTTTGGCCTGCTTTCAAAACTCATGTCCACGTGCTTAGTCAAGATTGCCCACTGTGTTATCCTCACGCACATATATATTTTTCTTGTAACGCAAAATGAACAAAGCATAACATTAGAAAATTTAATAGTTAAAACTAAAATTCAACTAGTAGTTAGTCGGAAAATTGCACGATTGCTGTGGGCAAAAGTGGAATCATGAAAATTTATTTGGCTACCCAAAACTCGGATTAAGACGTGGTACTTTAGAATCATGCGCTTAGTGTTGATAAAAGTTTGTAATCCAGTTTAGCGCTCTTATCTCTCCGTTAAATCTAGTCTTCACAAAATATTTACCTACTTAACCGCGGAAAGGTGCATATCTAAGTAGTAATAAGTTTTTTAAGGTTAAGAGTGATTAACACAAAAATGTTTGTTAAATTATTATTTTTGCTCGCTTATCAGAACTAATAGTGATATGTAACTGAGCCTCTTCTGTTTTTGCCGCCTGTGGTTTCGAATTCAAAACCATACAGCTGGATAGAGCATAGAATTCTGAGAAAATAAGACATCTCCGGGCGGTTTACAATGCTTCTTCACGCAACTACAGCCGATTTACGGATGATTACAAACTATCAAACTATCAAACAAATCCAGTGAAAAAGCATTGTAGACCACCCGGAGATGTCTTATTTTTCTCAGAATTCTATGCTCTATCCGGCTGTATGGTTTCGAAAACTGTCTGGCTAAAAATCAAGGACTTGGTTTTCTAGCGGTCAGGTTTTCCTGAAACCCTATTATCACCTTTTCTCATGAAACGGCAATACGCATCTCATATGATAGAAAAATCTTCAGGCTATTCAAAAGAATATTCAGATTGATTCCAACCTTTACTGAAAGATCAAAAACAGAGAAACAGAGAAAGATAAACAACAGAACCAGCAGTGTTACAAGCACTAAGGTAGATAAAAATCATTATATCGGCCAAGTATTTCAACTATTGACCCATGCGGGGATACTTTTGAAAGACTTATTTATAACTCATTTTGAAGCCTATGAAAGTCTCTATCGAATGATATATAAAATAGGGTGGTTAACGACAAAATCAATGGATATTATAAACATGAACGACATTGACTTATCAATTCGCTGAGATGCTACCGAGTATTTTGGAATCTGAGAGTACTCATTTACATTTTCTTAAGGCTATCTTATATATCATTTTGTAGCCCGTCAAATTCTCTATCGAATGATATATTTGAAAAGTGTTTTGCGACCATCGTTGAATCCTAAAACAGTTCGCTTTCCTTCAGACAGAGATACGTTGAAAGATGAGACTTGAACCCATTTCTGAGACACAAACGTTTCACGCCTTTGATACCGGTAAATTTTAGATGCGATTTTCAAGGAGAACCAGTTTTTGTGTCAGAGATTATTATACGTGTGCTACCAAGTTAAAAAATGACAGGTTTTTCATAGGTCTTTCGGGAAAAATTTATATCTCGGTCATTATAAACATAGGTCAATAGCGATGGACAAATCTTGAAAAGAACGTTTTGTTACACTGTAAAAACAACAAGCGTGCAAATGGCACAGTGAAAGTGAACGCCAAGTCAACTCCCAGTGATTGTCTAGAACACATGACGTACATGTGTAAAATACACACTGAGACTAATGATATAGTCTGGCTGTCAAGACTATCTGTGCAAAAAACACCTAAGATTCATTGATCAGCTATGCATGATCAGGATTTTTTTCACTTTTTTTTATTATCTGTTTTGACTGGAAATGACAGTCTATATACTTTCGAAGATGATGATCATAAAGTCAGAAATACAATGAAACTGTGTTTAAGTACTTAACTATTCAAACACGTTGTTAACTATAAGTGGTTATAAACTCGCTCTTTTCGCTCTTTTCATTATCCTTGCCGATTGATCATAATCGAAAATAAATTTTGTTGTGTACCTTTTTTTATTATTTGATCTAGAAGGTCGGCATTTCATACAAAAGAACGAAAAGTTATATCTGTCATTTGCATAGAATGAAACAAACAGAAACTTACTGCAAAAGTACTCAATGGCCGATTAAACGAATAAAACAGGAATTATTTCTGCTTGCGGTGGTGGCTACGATATATTTGTTGCATTACTATTTTATTTTAAAACAAAATCAGAAATAACAATAAAAAGAACAAATTTATTTTAGTCAATTATTCATTTACAAAACTATCTTTGTTAGATGAATACAGCTTAAAACTAACAAATGCTCAGAACTTAAAATTGACTCTCATTTAAATGCTAAGTAAAATATTATCTTTTTCCTGAATATTTTATTTAAATTTTAAACAAAAATTTTATTTTCTAAGCAAAATATTATATATACTTTGATAAATAAACAAATTTTGTTAAGTAAAATAGTCATACAGTGTTTACTATGACACTGTATGACGCACACATGGATCATTTTGACTGCTGATGTTCTGAGTGAAGAATGAAACGTCTCAATAAAGTTGGTTAGTTTAAAAATGAAAAAAAACGTAGGATTAATCTTTTTATTTCTAATTAAATTATTCACCTTAAAAACACATTTTTCAGTTTATTAACTTAATGATTAAATATATTACTTATACACGGTGTAACATAACCTTTTTCTCCCCCCCTACACGACCTAAAGGACAGATAATATCAGAAAGTATTTATACCAGGTTAAAGCCCATCAAAAACTAGATTTATGAGTGTAATTGATATTCCGTATGATGTTTATTGGCTGTAGAATTATGGAAGTTTCTATCGAGTGCGTCATAATGAATGAGCCTCTTAGTATTTTCTATTTTTCTTGTGTTCCTTTAGGATCCTAATATTAGTGTTTTTTTTAAAAGATGCGCCACGAAATACTCTACAAAGCCATACCTAAACATTAGTTTTAGAACTTCAATCAAGAGAACTACGTAAATTATACGAAAGG
>CAJNOQ010002035.1:0-26740 GCA_905250885.1 Didymodactylos carnosus | reverse complement strand
TTAGAAAAAAAAAGATAAAAATCTAGAATCCAACGAATAAGACAAACGTTAGCGAATAAATAAGAACACCAGCGCAATGCTAAAAATAGCTGGATGAGTACATCTATCACACAGCGCAAATCACACGTCACATAAATGGTAGTTAGTGCAATGACGCTGATAATGAATCCTCGTTTTATCACAGTATCGATTAGTAGTAAACCGAGTTTTGAAATTATATCATTCGAAAAATTGGCCAGTATTGAATAATTACGTATTCTCAAGCCATGTTCTTTTTTTCTGTGTATAAAAAATGCAGTATAAATGGTATATGAACGGTTCGAGGACTAGCTCAACACAAAGTTAAACTGAGTTTTAACCAACTTTACCAACCCGATTGCGTTTACACAGAGCCAGATCGAAAGCATAGGGAATAGTGAATAGTGAATGATTTATTCACGAAAAATGAGAGTCATCAAAGGTCCCCGACCTTTAACACAATGACTGGAACCAAACAACACCAAAAAGAATCTATAGATAGAAAAATAAAAATAAGAAGTAAACTAGTGTACGAAACGGAGAGATAGTAAAGAAAAAATGAAAGTAAAAAGACAAAATAAGAGTAATAGTACTGGATTTATTTTTAACTGTAAATATGGCTATATTCCACTGAAAAGATGCTGAAATAAAGCTATTTTAAATAAGGGGTAATAAAGGGAGTTTCCATTTTTGTGTGAACAAGGAAGAAGAACTGACATCGACGCAAACATTGTTGATTATAGACTTATTTATTGTTTTGCTCTCCACCCTTAAAGCATCATCAACAACATCATATAAATAAAAAAAAAAATCATCGAGAGTCATAAATGTGAGACAAAGAACTTTTTTCACTTGGTGATGAGTAATTCATCATGTTTATCAGTCATTTGAGAAGTGTTTACGTAAATCAATTACCGAATTTACCAATTTAGATCATGTTTAAAATCAATCGAAAGTAAATGCGTTTGTCAGATGCATCATATTGCGTACAATGTACTAATGCACTTGACTTTGAATTTTGGTGGTCAATTAATTATTCTCGTAAAGAAAAAATAGGAAAAGTAAAGTAATGCTACCAAAAAAAATGAATCTGATCAATTGAATGATGGTCCTGAAGAATTAGGATTGTAATTTAGATTGGTTTAAAAGAAGGACAAATAATAAGGCATCGATGAGTCATTTCGGGTTTTTGGGAGTAGACATTCGTTGTTTCCTTTTAGCTTCAAATCATAGTATAGAGAGTGTCTGTAGCTTCTAGGAGAGAGCGTCTATGTCAATTCACATTGATTCTGGCTCCTTGGAGCTACTATTTGGAGCTAAAAGGAGATAATCGTAGAGATGAGTTAGACGCAAAAGCTAAGCGCGAAACTCTAAAACTAGTAGTTTTTCTCATATTCTTTATATAGGTTTTATAGCTTTGGGCTTAACTTTTTCATCTAATTTACTTGACTGATTTTTTCTCATTGAGCGCTGTTATGTTAATTTTTTGGTAGTATCAGAAGCCAAAAGAAAACAAACGTTGAGCTCATGGAGGCGTATCCCAAAAAAACTTAAGTCTTCGTTATGTGCACTTACGTGCTAATTTTATACACTTAAGTGTGGACTTTGACTAAAATTTTTCATGATACGACCGTCAGCAGTATAGTTTTGTCTTTTAAAACGGAGATTAATTATAATTGGCTATTAATTGCAACATTATTTCTTGGATCAACAACAGTATTGTCCAACGCAACGTTTCTAATGAGATTTTTTTGTCAGAGTGGAGCTTCACACTTTATTCGGGAACACAAAGTGGGAAAAGTGAAAGCAGAATTTTAGGATGTCCATCACTATCTTACAGCGACAGTTTTTGTACTTTCACCCCCGTAAATAGAATCAACTCCTCTTTGAGATAAAAAAATAGAGCATAAAGATTGAGCGATTTCTTCTTTTCTATGAAAGAAGCTAACATCTGCACATCTGTTGAGCAGAAAAATAATATGAAAAGTACTAGAGTAAACAATTGTGGTAGAGTCACGATTGTATATATGGCAAAGAAAATTACTGTTATTTACATTGTCTTGCTTTATACATTTGCTAAGCGTTGAGTTACACAAACATAAAAGGGAGGAAAAAAAGTATTTATTTTGCTGATTATTCATCATATATATACAATCATCACAAGACCATGTTGTTATGTCAGTTGATACGCCTAATTTTGTTCGAGATTGATTACACGTCCACCTCGAGCAACACTCTTTTATAATGGTTCGAAAAATTATTTCTCCACCTTTATTTTTAAATTTTCAATTCAACCATGATACCTAGAAAAAAGTTGAAAAAAGATTTGAACAGCTGAAAGAATTTTCAATCTGATGTGATATACATAAAGATTCCATCGAAATTTCTGGAATCAGAATGTCTAGGAAACTAAAATCTCAGAAAAACACGTCGCCGAATTCTGCCGAGAAATCTTTTCCAAATAGCTCCATCGTACAGAACAAACATTTCTGAACAAAATGAGAAACCTCCGAACTCTGTATGACCTTTTTCCATGAGATAACATTCAATTTAGAAAAGGTCCCATACTACCAAATTAACGGAAAAACACGAAACATATGTCCTCAAGGCCTTTCGTAAATTGAATGTTGCCGCATGGAAAAATGTCATACAGAGCTCGGGGATGTCTCATTTTGTTCAGAAATATTTTCTCTATACGATGGAGCTATTTGTAAAAGATTTCTCGCAGAATTCGGAGACATGTTTTTCTGAGATTTTAGTTTTCTAGACACTGCGTGCTTAGAAAAAGATGAAATCAACGGTATCCGTACTCTGATACGAGAAATTTGATGTTGTCTTACTTTAGGATTTAACCTGCCTTTCTGAGTACTAGTCGCTTTCTTTTCATTTTAGATTTAGTATTTTTTAATGACAGAGTGCATCGATACTTCAAAAATTTATAGGTACATTCTGTTGAAGACTTTGGTAAAAAAATGACTGTTATCTTTTACCACTTGTAGATGTCTGATATTTCTGTCGAAATTTTGACTTCCACTGTTGATAGTACCTCAATATCACAGCCACGAAAGTCGGTTAAGAAAATTGTCTCCACTGATGATGAAGAAGAGGATAACGGGAATGAGAAGAAAAATCAAGACAATGGAAATATTTTAAGTGAACAAGATAATGTTGATGAAAATGTTATAAAGGAGAAGAGACAAACTGATGTTACTCGTAATCGTTCATTTAGTGATAATGACAGTATAGAATTAGCTGAATCATTCTATGTTTCAAAATCACGAATTAATTTTACGCCACTGAGTCCCTCCTCATTTGATGAAAAACTAATAAATGAAGAGCCATTTTCCAATGTAGTAAAACAAGTTGAGAATGAAAATGATTATAAATTAAAATTAATGTCAGATTTATATGATGCGACTACTGATGATATTCGTAGACAAAAAAATATCGAAACAGGTAAATATATCAGTATATATAATCGATGATCTGATTGTTGTTAGAACTTTCAGAGAGTTTTGAATTTGTGCACGCTCACTTTAGATTCAAAATGGAACACCGATGGAGAGGATAACGTGGTAAAAATTAAAAAATCAGCAAGAACCAAAAAGGTAAGAAACGAAATATATATCATTTTGAAAATATGTATTAATTTTCATTTTGGATATGTTTTAGCTGAGAAAACCGACGAAATTAGGTGTTTTACAAGTTCAAAAAAATACTCAAAAACTTTTGCGTGGTATGTAGTGTTCATTCGATGTTGAAAGAGATGATTGTTATTTTTTGTCTAGTAGAATCTACACTTCGCCTTCCTTATCATAAACCCGAACAACTTACATCAATTACAGCTTTTATGGACAAACGAAGATCATTGAAATCACAAACATCAGAGTAAACTGAAAATATTTTTCTTTATAATTCATACTAAACAATGGCAGTAATTTTTAGAGATCCTAAAAATAACGATGTATCATCAACTTCTAACTTGATAATACCTGAAATGCAATTGAAAATATTAACAGATATGAATAGTAATGATAAAATGAAAGAGGAAATCTCACCTAATTCAACAAATCAAGTCAGTGAAAAACTAGTTTGTCATATATCGAACTCATTGATGAAAAAAAAACCAACATTAGCAAGAAATATCAACCGAAAACAAATTATTGATTTTAATGATTGTATAGTAAAAAAAGAAGCACCAATGTAAGCTATTTATGTCTTTTCTTAACACTATTCTTGATTCTTCTTGATTTCTTTTCAGTCCTCAAATGTCGAATTACAAATCAATATCACCTGGTAAGTAAACAATTACAAAATAATAATTTATTTTGTCTTTTTCGTTTGTTGACTGCTAGATAAACCAATAACAAAATCAAAAAATCTTTGTCATCTTCAAGAATTACTTCGTGTTCAAATAACAGAAAAATGTCGTAATAAATACTTGAAAAAGCAAATAGTGACTAGCATGAGCTCGGAGCAGAAAAGTAAATCATCACCGCCAATCAAAAAAACGACACCGATTCGTATGATCAAAGATCAAGATAATGAAGACGAGGATAATGATAGTGAGGATTTTATTTTGGAGAACAGTAGCCAAACGTCGGATGGCAACAGTGAAATGAGAGAGAATGAGGAAGATACAAAGTCAAATGAAGATCATGCAATTACCTACCACGAAAATGATAAATCAGAAAATAATGAAGAAGGGAAAATAGGGGTAAAATATCTATAGTTATTTGATTTTTGGGCCTAAATTCTTACTTTATGTCTCATACTTGTCTTTTGTTCCATATAGGTTAATGCGTCAAGTGAAATTCTAGATGATGAACTTATTAATCCGATTCGTAAGTATTCCGAAGGAAGCTGAAACTAGATATGAATATCTGTACTATTTTAGTTGAACAAAAATTCTCTTATTATGATGATGATGATGATGATATTATTCATCCAAATTTACCCGTTTTACAAATTTCTCAACAACAAGATGAGTTATATAGAGTAAGTGAGAGAGAATCCATCTACTAAACAGGCTAATAATCATAAGTTCTCTTTCGTTTTAAAGGCAAATTTATCATTGCAGAGTGACTCGGAATTACTATCACAAAGGTTTGTGTGATACTATTTGCTTTTCTTTTATATTTTTAAAATATAACGTTTGTTTGTCTAGGGAAGCATCAAATACTGATCATTTCTGGTGTGAAAGATCACAAGCTCCATCGTCGGCATTGGATGATGTTGCTCTACTTTGTTCGGGGCAGTTTATGGAAGAAGAGTACGTATATCTGAGCATATCAAGATTCTGTTTCTCCTAAATAGCATTTAAAAACAACTCTTGCTAAATAGTGAGACAGAATTATAACTGAACACTTACATTTTGTCTTATGTCTGAGATTGTGCTTCTATAGCATCTTTTCTAATATTACAATTTTTATTCATTCTATCTTCATTTAAGTAAGATATTGCTTTATCGTTTAGTATTCCATGTTCTCAAAATCGATTAAATGACTTTTTCACTCTTCCGCTGTTACCCAATCCTATAAAATCCAATAGCATTGAACATTTATCGGAATATATTCCACCACTGACATCTCTAGCTATTGCGGCATTGCACAATGACGTCGAGAATGATATTCAAAAGCCTGCATTTAAACGAAAAACTCGACGAGTATCTGAGTCATCGGATGACGATAAACAATCGATGGTTGCAGACGATGACGACGAAGAAGAAGAAGAAGAACGCCAAGAAGCAAATATTGAAGATAATGAAGAATTAATAGAATTTAGACAAAGTTTATTTGAAATCGAAGCAGAAGAATCAGGTAAAAAATTAATTAATCTTTGAATAATTATTGGTTGACATAGTGTTTCTCATTTTTTTTTCGATTTTTTAATTAAATAATTATTAGGTAGTGAAAGTGCTGATAAACATGACGCTGAAATAGAAGAAGAGAGCAATGATGCACCGGATGAAGAATTATTGAAATTTATTGATACTGATCAAAATGATTTAAATGAGAAAAGTTTAAATGATTTAACGAAAGTACACATGTAAATAGAATAGTTTCATTTATATAATATTGTTGAAATTATGTTTATTTTGTATGTAGGAAAATAATGGATAAAGAAGATAAACAAAAATTAAAAATATTAAAAGATCATTATTTAGACAATGACGAAGATGATATCGACGAAAGATTTATGAGAAGACGTAAGTGAAGTAAATGCTTTTCGAATGGAAACATCTTGTATTTTTTTCTCAATTTAAGCATCCTATGACGAAGACTATGATGAAGATACAAATGTAGATGGAGACGATGAATTAATAACAGACTGCCATGATATTGATACAACGAGTGACACTGGCTTGAAGAATAAACAAAATTGTCTTGCTCAAGAAATTCAAGTGAGATCGATCGATCCGAACGCTTTTAAATCTTGTCACTATGAAACGGATACATCTACTTCTATTTGTTGATTTTTCTAGATTGAACATTTAAATGAAGATATTCAAACTATTGGCAATGATAGTCAAATATTTAAACTTGGCTGTGAAATACGACAGAAGAAAATGCAGCGTAAGGATATTCATAGACGATAAAAAGCTAAAAATTAATCAGGTCACGTTTTTTAGATACAATATCTGATACTGACACAACTGAAGAAAAACAAATGAAACAAGAAGAGGTAAGATTAGGTCACTTTTCAGACTGAAAATGTTTAAAGCAACTTTTTATTAGGTTTACTCTGCCACGTTTACATCAAGAACAACTCAAATAATTCCAGTCTCATCGTTAACACAACTGAGTTCACGTTACGATCATCTGACATCAAAATGTTCAGCAACAACGATCGGCTCCACAACGGCAAAAAATGGCAAAATTCATGATCCAAGACGACTAGTATTTTTAACATCAACATGTAGCAAGAATCATAGTCAAATTGATAATGGTGGTGATAATGAATCACCCATAACAGATAAGAAAAATCTAGAGTCAAATAAATCTCAAGCGAATGATACGGTAAGAACATTTGATTGCTACTCAAATGTATCAATTCTGATGATTATTATTATACACTAAACCTATAGGCCGTGATATCAAAATCTCGATGTCTTTATATAGTGAAGTACGATTTTCTTGATCTAAACTTTATTTTTTCAAAATAGAAGTGCTAATTATTTTAGAATTTGAACTATAAATAACAATTTTGTTCAAATAGAAACTCGAACATATGAACTTAGGTGTGCAACAAACTATAAAAGTGTTCCAATATGTGATTTTCTTTGAATATTGAAGTTACTGCGCAGTTATTCATTTGTTATTAATGACGCTCTGTCATATTCATATTCTAAAGATCACTGTCGACGAAGAATCAGATATATAACTCGAACACGATATTTATTTTCATCAGTACCAAAGAATATGGATGTTCATTCGAGTTTTAATGTAACAATTGTTGCGATTATTTCTAAGCATTTGGTAATACGTAATTTTGAAAGTGATAGAGTGAAGCACTCAATTACGTACGCTAGCTAGGATCAAGAAAGCGCTTATCCTATTTCTCTCACTTCATATATTGTATTTTTTTTCTCCTTTTAGCTATGGAATGTTATGGATTCTCCAATACCATCGAATAAACGTTTTAAACCGTTAAAATCTCCAACATTCACACTGCCAGCGCCAGCAACAAGTACAATAATCAAGAACAGTAGTGTATTTTCAAAACTGTATGAATGAGTTTCATATTCTTGTCAGATAACTTACATGATACGACAATTGTCGGATATTTTTATGTGTGCGTGAATCGTTTATTTTTTTATTACGAATTTACTGTGATTTTTTTTCTACATATTTTTACAAACAGATTATTTGCATACGTTTGTGTGTTTATATCAGATATCAACTATTTTCTGTTTTAAACACGTATTTATTGTTATTGCTACTACTTATCTAGCCACAAGAAAAAAAAAAGATATGATTTCGAAAAACCCGAATGATATAGCACATCCTAGACAATCAAGTCTACCGCAGTGACAGATTTTGAATTCGTGTTGGTGGGTATCAGAGCTCGAAACAGACCGATACTTTTGAGGCCTGACCTGCCTGCGTCAGGTCTGTAATGTTTAGATCTGCCTGGGCTTGCCGATATATTTCCTGGGCCTTGTCTGCCTGCCATTACTCTCGGCCTAGCCTGGCCTGGTCTGTAGAAACCTGGTAATTATTTTAATAAACAAATAATAGTAACATAAGATGAAAAGAAAAGTGACAAATAATCATATAATAATAAATAAGAAAGTGGAAATCTCACCGAAGACAACGCCGTAAATACAACCTCTCGATGTCTTTTTCAATAGACAGTACTAAGTCATTATGCATCGAGTCTATGATCATGTCATTCTCGACGATACTGACATACATTTGGCAGAAAGAAATAACTATCCGTTTACACTCTCTCATCCAGAGTAACTATCTGCTCCCATTTTGTTTCCTGCGATTCGATACGCCTGGTTTCAAGAGTGGCTATGTCGATGCACATCCTAGACAATTTCAAACGGCGGTCGATGTTTGTTTCAAGTTCAAACAGCGATACTGTGATATGGCAGGATGTGACCCTTCTGCGTTCATTCGACGCAGCTAATGCGAAAAGATCATCTGTTTTGATCACTTCTTCGTCAACTACCACACTCATTGATACCGGAAAGCAGATGAAGAGAACGTTTTTAATTCATGCTTTCTCGGTTTTTGCTCTATCTTATTAACTACGCAAGAAAAATAAACATACTTTGTATCTTCCATCAGGAAAGAGCAAACGACCTCAAACTTTTGCCATATAGAGGAAAGGACGACATAAGACCACACTCAGAATATTAGCTCGAGCGGAGCTTCCATCACGGAGCAGTTGCCTACGTCGACGCCCGTACAATGAAATAATGTGAACACACGTGCACCACATCAAAACTTCAACCATTAGATCAAGGTATTATGCACTTATTCAGGCCCGTAGCCAGGATTTTTGCGAAGGGAGCGACCGACTGAAGTCTTATCAACTAATAACTTTCTCTGGCAGGATTCAGTGGACAAAAATCATTTTTTCAATAGTCAAGAGGGGGACTGGTCCCTCCGTCGCTCAAACACCAGATGATATATATAGGTAGAATCTAATAGAAAAATAGGTATAAAAGTATACCTTTAGATGCTGTTCATTGGATTGATGCAGCATCGAAAGCTGTCATAGATACAATAATACGAAATACATTTCGTGCAGCTGGTTTTGAAGGTAAACAACATGATGATACGACAAAGGCAACATCAGATGATCTAACAATATCAAAACAAATAGCACAACAACAATAGATGACGAACAAGATAAAGAATTAGAAATATTAGATGATTTATTATAACATGTCACAACTGGCGGTCAAACAATGATTGCAGCTGGTTTTGTTGATATTGATAATGGTACACCTGCATTTAATGAATGGTTTGATAACTGTGAACATCTTGTAGCTTGTGGTGTCAATGAAAAAGATGATGATGACGATGCAGATAATTATATATCAACATGAACATCACCAAAAATAATGGAAACAATGGGAATGATACGAAAACTTCATTTATTAGCAATAACACAACAATCACAATACATTAATCAGATAATAAATTAGAATCAAAACTGATGTTTATATTATTAGGTTGGCCAAAAAGTTCTGCAACACTTGCGAAAAAGTATTTAAATACTAGTGTTGCAGAACTTTTTGGCCAATCTAATAATTTAAAAAACAAAAAGACAAATAATATTAGAGGATTTCCTTAAAGTTATCGCCAAAGCTCATCATTTCTATTTAAAAACTTTTGATCTTATGACGAGTGAAAATCGACATTAAGGGCACACCCCTTTCCGGCACGGCTTTCCGTATTTGAAGTACCGCCTTTATCGTCGAGCTCTGATTTTTCGGCATGAATACATCTCAATGACATATTAACAGGTTCTCATATACGCATCCTTCCACGATGCTTAATTTCGTAGTTATGGAGGTCGCTACGATGAAAAATAGGCTAACTTTTCACCCTCGTTTTGAGTGCAAAACGCTAATCAATCGGCTGCAATTTTTACCACAAGTAAAGTGAAGAAAACCGAGTACGGCTCATTTGAGTTCGTCAGATCCAAAAATGGGTGCGAAAAATTGTTTTCTCGATGAAAAGGGAAGTACTGTTCCGTATGCGTTGTAAAAAACATGTTACAGTTCATAGGGCTTTCGTCAGATTGGTTATAACTCTTCAACAGAACAGTTTTGTGAGTTGAGAGACGTTTTATTTTGAAGACAACACTTTTCTACATCGACCTGTTGTATCTAAAGAACTTTAACTTAGCGTCACAGTATGAAAAAAAGCTGAAAACTTGTAAATTTATAGCTTTTTAAATAAACAATTTTGTGCATCGGCATGACTAGAGATGGCGTACTAATATAAGAATATAAATCAATTTTCAAGACTACTAACAGCTGCTACGTTTTAATCCGTTCGCTTTTTTTATCTCCAGCAATTCCAATAAAGTCTAAACGTATTTTTCATGACTGGTGACCTGATGATAGTGTTTTCTGAGTACCAAACACCAGAAAATTAGTCAATATTGAAGGTCTCAGGTAGTGAAACAATAAATATGACTGACCAAATCAATCGAATTGACTGTGAACATAAGGTCAACAAGACGTTACACAAATCAAGTACCTAAAATGGTCCGTCGTCTAACATTTGTCTGGATAAATGTATGAAAGTACCTGATCAGTCATCATTTATCTGGCCGGATTTTTGCCATACAAAAATCATTGAGTCAATAAATTACGAAACATAGATTTATATTTTGCTGAACAATTCAAAATATGGAACATTAAGTTCTGTTCAGATGACACACAAATAACCTTAATTTCGAACAGCATTCCTCCTAAGAAGTGATGATTCTATATCATGACGAAAATCGAATGAAAGCGAGATACAGTGTAAAAGTATGAATCATTTATTGTAAATTTAGAAATACTGCGGAGACATTTACGAAAAAAATGTGCTAACAAATTACTATCCACGTTCAAAATTGTGTGCAAAAACATCATCAGAGACCCATTCAGAAGACGATGCTATTATGCTTTTCTGATCCTATGCTGTGATAAATATAGCGCTTTTGATTTAAAACATGGACTGTGATATCAATACGTTTCTAAGTCCTCAATCACAACAGAAGCATTAATGTTTGTATTTTCTATATTTGAGGTTTTAGTCCGCCATATCAGCAACGGATCGTAATAGGATGAATACGTGTATTAATGGTAATAGTTACTTGTCTTGTATGCTTGTATGACAACGGAAACATGATTTCATAAATAACTTTCTTACATTTGTAGTTAGAACTAACGTTTCAACACTTATCAATACTAATGAAAATGTAGTACAAATTAATATTAATTTGTAGGATAAATAAAATGGTTGGTCATAAGGAATTGCCATTAGCCAAAATATTGACGCTGGAGTATCTAATATCAGCAATGTTCCAACTACTATAAATATTCGACGAAACACTTTTAACTCTTTATTTATTTTTGTTTTTAGTTGTGATCATTTTGTTCGTTTTACATAATGATTAGATATGTTAAAACCAAGATTAACATTGGCATAAAATAGCTAACTGTTAATAGATAAAAAAGATTCAATGTTCGTTGTAATAGGACTTCGCAATAATGATCATTAGGTAAATATTCAATTGTGTTTAAGAATAAAAATGGTAATTGTACAATAAATGATAGACACTATCGAATGAAAATGAAAAAATAATAGACAGAATATTTATAATGTATCACTGAAAAAATAACACATAGAAGACGATGAATTGATTGTAAACAGTACGACTGTAATAGTGCACTAACACCTACATGAAATAAATAACAGCGTATTTTACACAAATAATCATTCAAATTTTGTACCATGAAAAAGTCAATTTTAAATATCTGATTGTAAAGAATCATTAATGTTGAAGAAAAATAGATAACAGCTAAACACGAATTACAAACAAGTAAATCAGATATTGAACGACAATAAATACAAATAAGAAGAATTGTTAAAAGAGACAGTAGAATACTGATTAAAATGAATAATATTGCAAATACTGCGTTCACCACTAACCAAGACATTTTTTTCCTTTTGTAAAAACTTCAGTAATATTTTGTGGATGAAGAACGAAGGATGAAAAAAGAAACAATTTCAGAATTTCTCTAAGGCATATTCTGAAAACGAGTGTTAAACAGTACAAAACAGGAAGTAAAAAACTGATGTAAAGTGCTGTATGTAATTCTTTAATCAGATGTGAGAACAGTATTTGAAAGTAGAAGTAATATGAGTTTTTAATCTTAGAAACATAGTAGTTTTAACTTCCACCAAAACAACCTAATGCAAAAAATTTTCTATTATAACATCTGTACTCTAGAGTAGAGTTCTGAGGGTGTGACATTTGTGATCCCGAACCCGATCTCGTACCGTAGACTTAAACCCGGTCCCGAATCCTAACCCGCACGAACGTTTTTGGGATCTCGAACCTGATCTCAATTTTCCAAACTAAAACCCGTCCTAAATCCGCTCGATCCGAAAAATGGCCGATCAATCGATACATAAAAATACTGATAAGGAAAAAAAGTCAGATAAAAATGACGACCATGAACAATTTGCAGCTAAGAAGCAGAAACTCAATCAAAGCGATGACTGAATTCTCACCAGCAAGGACCAACTATACACCATAAAGTCGGGCATTATTGATAGAAAATGCTCGGCGATTTTCAAAAAGTCCATATATGAAATCCTCACGGATTTTCCAGATTATAGAAAATCGAATTTCCAACAATGCGGAAAATCGATATCGATTTACTACATCGTTGGGAATCATTTATAGAAAATCAATCGATTTTCTAAAAATTAGAAAATCGCTGTCAATTTTCCAACTTTTTAGAAATTCCTTATCGATTTTCTATAAAGTAGAAAATAATTCCAAATTACAGTGTACTTGTTCGCAATGAGACCAGTCATGAACATGCAAAAAATGCTACTAAGCGAATGGCTTTCATCACTGGAAGGAGACAACAGACGAGTTTAGACATGCGCCGATTAAAAACTAGTTTTTGTATCCTCTTTTCGCAAAAGCTAAATTGTACGAAGAGTAGGACATAATAAATTTTTCTCACAACTGGAGTTTGTAGAACAAACATTTTTCTATAACATAAGCTATGGAAGCAACCTTCATCTCGATCCAGCGCTTATAAAAAGAAGTTTAATAAGAGTTTCATTTATCGGTTTTGATTAACTGGTAAATGAGGCCCTTCGTAGAAAGTCAATTGCAAGGCAAAGAAAAAAGATAGAAAGATTCCTCATAGCTCATTTTATAGAGAAATGTTTGCTATACAAAATCCAGTTGGGAGAAAAATTCAATATGCCATATTCTTCATATAGTCCTTTTCTGAAACAGAGGCCCGGACAGGGCTATCCTGTTGTCCTGCCGCCCTGCCCTGTTCTTCCGGGCTGGGTGATATATTTTTTGTTGCCTTGTTCTGTTGCAGGGCAGGGCAATAAAAAATTCCTTGATTTGCCCTGCAAGGGATTGGTTTTGGAGATTTTCAAGCTTCTTTCTAAGTAAAATTTTGAGATCTCTCGTATATGTGAAAATAAAAATGACAGTCAACTTTTCTAAAATTGATAATTAATAAAAAAAATGATTCTGTTACGCACGAGAAACACATCCAGTATTTGTGATGCGTTTCTTGAATATAAAGTCTTCTAGGTTAAGGAGAAAAACTTTCTTTTACGCTGCAGGGCGTCCTGCCCAAACAGACCGCGCAGGGCCAAAAAACTTTGATGAGTAATTTCCTAACAAGGAAGGGCAAGACAGAGCAGGGCGGCAAGACAGGGCAGAGCAAGACGTCAAACTTTTTATGAGAAAATGTAAAAGCTCTATTGCAGAAAAAAGAACAAAAACAACAAATCTTCGAAAAGCAGACAAATTGCGAACAGTGGATACTTTGCGGAAAAAACTACAGAAAGCGGAATTTGTCCGCAAAATGCGAAACATCTGGCAACTCTGGTGTATTCATCCAAGCTTTCTTCTGTCCATTATTGAATACAAAGCGAAGAGCGCGACCTCTGCTGCTTACACATTTAAATCCACATTATCTCAAGACATTTGAGGACTATTACTTTCATACGGGGTTGCCAATGCAAGTGTATAAAGAGAACTTACTGTTAGATTAGTTTTACTGTTAAAATGTCAAATAAGTTATATTTAAACGAAACATGTTTGCTAATGCATAGTCAAGTAACTATCCTTAATGCATTGCGCACCAGGATTTGTAACTTTTAACTGGATGTATACTTTACATAGACAGGTATATCGTGGATCAGCTAAAATAAGGAAATTTCCTTTATCCATGTGCTGCATTTTTGATATACAAGTATGTTCAAAATATGAAAACAGTTTTTCAGCAGTAAAGGGGCCGTAATGTTAATATGTTGAAAGGATGTTGTAGTGGATGATTGCGATATGAGTAGTTATGATAATATGAAAAAAAACCTGTTATCTCTGAAACAAAAGACTGATTTTGAACGATTACAGTGTCGTCATACTTTCTGGTGGAATTTCAGATTTATGCCTTTAAAATGGAGAAACTTTTTATACCCATTTTTTTGTTGATTTATATCAAAAGGCTGCCGGTCACATAAATTTTCAGGCTAAAGTAAAGCCAATGTTTTTCTCTCTATACACTATCCTGCTAGCTAGACACTATGAAATATAAATAAATCAATGTGATAAAGAGATGCTCTAAAATAGAATTGTTTATCATAAATATTTGATCTGATAATGCCATTACACAATGCTGTAGATCGTGGAACGAGAGAACTTTTTCAGTTCATTCTCACAGACTACCCTACGTGCTTTACGTCAAAAACCTATGCTGTTGATATGGAGCATTGGCAGTATTTGGTTCTAAAAAACATTTCTGAAGTGCACTTCTAGTACAATATGAAGAGTTATACATTTTTATATGAAAAATTGCTCTCAGTAATGTAGAATTGTGAACTAGACAAGATATTTGAAGGAACACGTTTTTAGACATATTTCGACATGTTTGCCGTTCTGTTTTCTCTGAAACATTTGTATAAATAAACTTAAGTGATCAAAATTATTATATTGGGTTGTTTTGCATTGTCAGTGAGTTTCCAACTACTTCGATATTAACTCGTCACTGAAGATAGCCAAACGATATGTTATAGGTCAACCTAATTTTTTACGCTAACTATCTGTTTGATAAAGATAGAATTATGTCAGATTGTAGCCTAATACACTCTAAAATTATATACTTTAAGAAACTGGTATAAGTAAAAAAGAATGTTCTCCATTACGATGATACCTTGTAAAATCAATTTCCTTTTTTCTTCTATGACGAAGAAGTGAGTCGACTTGCACTCTTTATTCTATCCCAAAAATACGTTGTCATTCACAATAAATATAATAATTGTGATTCTTCAAGAATTTGCATATGACTAAAGGATATGACGAGCTTTGGTAGAAAATTTTTTTTTGATAATTTGATCCTTGATACTTAACATAAATGAAATCTTCCGAAGATGGCTGGTTGGCCGCATTCTTACATGCAATGTCTCTTACAAGTATGTTAACTTCCAAAACACGTGACTTTTCTATTGTGAATAAGAAGAGATGAAGAGAGAAAGACAATCTTTCAGACTACTGAGTTTCAATAGGAAGNATGACTAAAGGATATGACGAGCTTTGGTAGAAAATTTTTTTTTGATAATTTGATCCTTGATACTTAACATAAATGAAATCTTCCGAAGATGGCTGGTTGGCCGCATTCTTACATGCAATGTCTCTTACAAGTATGTTAACTTCCAAAACACGTGACTTTTCTATTGTGAATAAGAAGAGATGAAGAGAGAAAGACAATCTTTCAGACTACTGAGTTTCAATAGGAAGCTGAACTGTTAGTTTATTGCACTATTGTATCTGATGAGGTTGTACCGTTATAATGTATCGCTACTGTATCATTGTTCACTGGAATTTTAGAGAAAACTGG
Source organism: Didymodactylos carnosus (assembly GCA_905250885.1). Lineage (NCBI taxonomy): Eukaryota > Metazoa > Rotifera > Eurotatoria > Philodinida > Philodinidae > Didymodactylos > Didymodactylos carnosus. The sequence continues at coordinate 10,602 of CAJNOQ010002035.1, read as the reverse complement.
TTCCGCATAGAATGACAAGATATAGAGATAGTTTCAGAATATAGTATAGAACTTCAATGGTTCTAGTACCCGTTTCATTTTTCTTTTAATTCTAGTTGAAATTACTTTGTCTTCGTAATGAACTTTTATTTAAATTAATAACACTTGTCTATATGTTTCGATTGCATCTTCTTTAGTGGAATTTATCAGACTTCGTATTTTAAGCTTAAAATGTGTTTTAATTCTGCTGCTGGCTAATTACAACATGATCTTATTTGAGAAATAATTATGCTTTATCTGATTTATACGTCTTTGGTTTGTTTTAGACATGCACTATGAATGGAGTTTTTATTGTTACATTGTCCATATTTTATTGAATTAATTGCTTTTTCTTTTCTAATTTATTTATAATTCGTTAGTGTATTATATTTGTTTTCCTTCTCTGAAAGTTATGTACAACTTTTTATCCTTAACTGATAAAGAAAGCGTTCGTGTATTTATTGCAAATGATTTAAAAATTCACGAACTGCACGTCGATGCAACTAAACAACGTACACAATTGTCACAATCGTCAAATGAACAAAAAGTAAGACAGTACTCGCATGAAACACTTTATTGTTTCCCTTGGAAGAGTGTCAATTGCCTGTAATAAGTAGAGATTGTTCGTGTTCTTCTGCTAAACTCGTTAAGCATCTTTTTGTAGAGTCGTAAAGCCCATGTATTTGACATTCCACTTCAAAAACTCGATATGAAGATTGTGAAAATGGATAACTTTGAATTAAATGTGCCAGTGTAAGCAAGAACAACAACAAGTTTTACTTTCTCAATATTTTTTTTCTTAATTTTTTAGTTTTTTATGCGCCTGTATCGATAGTATTCGATATCATATTAAAAATGAAGGTTTATTTCGAAAATGTGGAGTAAAAGAACGAGTTGATACTCTGGTGGTACGTATAGTTATCTTTTCTTGTCTAGATACTACGATCAAGTGACCATCGTAGTTTGGAAGAACAATTTACCTATAAAATCAACACAAATCATAAGAAAATTTTAGAACATAATAGAATAAGCACCTTTAATGCTAGGATAAGTAAATTTTTTGTAAACTGTGACAACTTGCTGTTGTCAACTAGAAGTCCCATAGCGATACAACAAAGAAGACGCAAAAAATGGAAAAATTTGCGTTTATTGTATCAAACGAGTGAAAATGACTGACTTCTGACTTTTTATGCAATTTGAATTGATTTTTGAGCGAAGTATCCCATTTTCATTAATCTAGCAATGACTTTTCTCTTAGGATACCCTACGGATAATCTCGAGGTCGCATTCTTGTGAATATATTTTTTTTATGCACTCTGGCTTTTATTGTTGTTGTGCAACGAAGATGTACAACTTTTTACTTATGTTTTGCTTTATCCTTTTAGAATATTGTTAATGATGGATCATTTAGTACATTATCAACGGTGCCTGTCAACGACGTTTGTTTACTATTAAAAAAATTTTTACAGAGACTTCCACAACCGCTCATTACTTATTATATTCAACAACTATTATTTGAATGTTTACAGCAAAAAGCTCCATTAACCGATGAAAATGAAAAAATTTCAATTTATTTAAATATTTTACTACTTTTACCGGATGAACATTTATATTCATTAATTTATATTTTACGATTTTTATCTGATATAGCAAAACAACAACAATCAAATAAAATGGATGCAAGAAATTTGGCTATTTGTTTAGGACAAGGATTAATGCGTTGTGAATCAAAACAGGCAATGACCGAATCTTATGTTAATAGTGTAACACATATTTGCGAAATATTAATTATACACGCTGATAAATTATGTTTCATTAAAAAATCGATTTATGATCGAGCACAAATGTTACTTAGCCTACAACAACAATCAACAACAGAGAATGCAGATGTAGGTGATGATAGTTGTTTAATTAACACGGGAGGAAAACAATCGTTGAATGGAAAAGGTGATTGTGGCAAAAAACGGCGAAGTGGGACAGTTAAAGGTAAATTTTGCGTTTTTGATTATTCTGTTTAAAAGTTGTCAAGTGAATATTAAATAGAATTAGAGTGGTTAGAGTAGTTCTACGTAGATAATAGCTGTATCTTTCATCTTATTCTTTCTTCATCAGAAACATAATGCCATTCGAACATGCATATTTACTTGCTTGTGAAAACAAATATTTCACTATGTATCTCTCTGATGGATATGTTTTTTTTTTAGAGTTTTTTGCTCAAATCTCTAGTCGTTGGCGTCGTCATTCGAGTTCAAACAATGATAGTCGTGATCAAACAACAATATTTTTGGATCAAAGTGGAAAATTGTCATCATCACATCATCAATATCATAGTAATAGTAACGGTGGCCATTGTTTATCATCGTCAACTACATCGAAAAGAAAGTCAAGTGATGATCCATACTCGGGAACAAATACCAAACGGTAAATATGTTTTGTTCTGTTTGCTTGTGTCTTCACATAGTGACTAGCTCTCTTTCTCTCCATATACAGGAAATGAGTGAAAATTATTTCTGCACGCAGAAGCTTTTGATGTGTGCTTAATTTGCTGGTCTAACGTTGAAATAACCTGGTTCAATTTAGGAACCAATTTCAGAGAACGTGTGGCAAAAATAGATAGACTGCTAGGCAATTATTTATTTATTGCATTTAACTTGATTCGATCTCTAAGCTTTTTACGCTTTTTATTTTTGCCACTGTCTTCCAGAGCAGTACACTTAAACTCGTGTATTTCTTGTTCCAGTAAACCAAAAAGCGAAAAGTTATCAGTGCCAGATGGTGTATGTGCTTCTGCAAATACAAATCGATTTACAAGTCCTATATCAGCCTTTCGGCGAAAAAAGAAAATTCCTGGTAGCTCAACCAGTGAAGAACAAGGTGGGTATTACATGCATCCGCTGAAAAATACTAACAAAACGACTAATATTACTCTATTTTTTTAGGATTTCCTTTTAAAATCGAAAATTCTCACATTCCATATCTTCATTTTACAGACGAAGTGCCATCACGATTTAGTAATAGTAGTAATAATCAGAAACATTCAACCGCCGATGGAACAAGTTCATCAACAACAACAGCAATTCCACTATTACCGACGCCAGTATTGCCAACATCATCAATCAATAAATCACTCGATTCAAAAAAGTAAATTCATATTTACCTCTGTTTTATTGCATTAAAATTGTTTTTTTTAGGCTGAATATTTTGGAAAAGTGGTCTAAAGCAAGCAGAGTACGTATGATATTTCGTTTCTTATTGCACAATTCTTCGTATTCTTCTGCTCGAAATAGAGTGAACTTTTCAAGTTAGAACATAAACTTTACGCATAATTTACTTGATAAAAAGTCACTTTCTGCTGACTGATAAAGTCACAGAGTTCAAGTTTAGTCTGAGAATGTTTGTTGTCCCTTAGTGTTAGTTTTAGAGAGTACAGTAACATTTAATTTTCACTACCGTTTACACTAAAGATACGTACCATCTTCAGTCTGTAATGATGTGTTTCTATTTTCCTTTTTCTAAAGCGAGGCGAACGTAAAATGCCGTTAAAAGCTATTCATGGTGAGATGATAATGTCATCCTCTACGTCCACACAATCTCCGTTATCGCCTTCACCAATCTCATGTAAACATCATCAACCATTCATTGTTGAAAATCGTTTGGGCTCTTCAGTGAATGGCAAGAATAACAATATAAACACCAACACACCTATTCATCATTTTCATCATTCAAGTAATGCTGGTGATTTATCACGTCGTCGACATTCTGACGATGTGATTACATTTCCTAGCCGTTCGCGACGATCGGTATCAACAAACGTCAATAACAATCATACAAATAGTAATCATTCACAATACTATCATCATCAAAATCACAGTTATTTCGCTCAAGAACAAGTAAGTCTTTTCTTGCTTGTGAATAATGGTGATTGTTTATAACGTGAGTTTGTCTAGACAGTAACTCAATCAGCACCAACTGATTTAAATTATACTCAGGAAGAAATTGATGAATTTGATGAAACAAATGATGAACTGAATTTGGCTGTGGTAGTGGTCGCTGATGATTTACAGTCGTTACGAGCGTATTCTGAACCAATTGTCGGCAATCTGGGTGGTTTTCAAAGTGAACAAGATAGTGGATCGTTGAATGTTGCGTTTATCGATGAACAAGAGGCTTTGAGCGAACAAATAATGACAAAGGACAATCAAGAAGATGAGATGGTCAAAGATCCAACAACAAACGAACATATTCATTCAATCGAGTAAGATAAAAATTTACATTTTCCTGACGCTTTGCTTTATTAGTGCACTGTCAATATTTTACTCCTAGTGTTGTCAGAGATACGTCAGATACTATGAGTCTTCAGATGACAATAGCAACATTAACAGATAATGAAACATTGACAAAAACATTATGTACTACTGATCAGCATTTAATTGAAATGGAATGTACCGATGATGGTGATGAAGTTTTGGACAAATCAGTTCTTATACCACTAGAAGAAAACAATATCTACAATAAAGAAAATAATTTCAATGATTTAGAAGAAATATTAAAATGTAGTGAAAATCGACGTGTTAGTTTGTCGAACTCAGATAGCGAAGAGCAAATTCAATTATATTCAGCCCATCAAAAATCGAGTACAACACCCGCTTGTGGTATGTGAATAAGAAAGAACTTGATTATTGATATTTCCCGAAATCTATATGAGAGCTTTAAAAGTGAATGAGAGATTTGAGGTTTAGGTTAATGTTACCTAATAAGTCTTATGAACTTGCGCAAGTTAGCATGATCATTAGAAATCTTGCTGTTTGCTTAATGCTTTAAGGTAGTTTTTTTACTATAAAATATGATTGAATTCAAAGAGAAAAAAGACTGACGTAAGTGAGGTCAGGTCTACTTAAGACAAAAATGATTCCTGCTTATTTAAATTTTTTTTCTCTCATGTTTAGATTTGAAACCTATCACGCCAAAACTACCCATATTATCATCGTCATCCTATTCCCGTTTATCTTCGGCTGTTTCATTAATACGTTCGGCCACAATGACAACATCATCTCGTAAAAAACGTTCATCATCAGCTTCGCTCCCTACAGGTCATAATCACCATTCCATCTATTTCTCACTCCGTCAACCATTACAGGAGCATTCATCTCCGAACAATAACAATTATTCAAATTTTTTATCATTACCATCGACAACAACAATAATGACGAATAAACTCTCAAATTTGGACAACGAAGAGGTGAGAAACGACTAAAAGTCTGCCTTTTTTATTTTGTTGCATGTGTGAAATACAGAATCTTGAATATTTTATTTGTTCGCATAGTTTTGTTGCTACTGTGTTTTTGTTTGCTGTTATTATGTTACGTGTACGTTTGAATAATAATAAAAAAGTATTTTTATTGATCAAGAGACGAATAACAATGAATTTTGTTTTGCTTCGAATGGCTGATGAGATCAATTTCGTACTACGTCTTGCGTTTAGAACAACATTGCTTTTCTATGCCAATTAAAAGAACTGTCAGCAGTTTTACAATACATGTGATTCGGTTGTTGAAATCGAAGACTGTTGAGCATGTGGAATCTCACGTAATGGATCTTCTGTTTTTTTAACTCTACAAATAGCAAAAATTGTGAAATATTCTAGTTTGCTTATGCGAGGAGATATATACATAAGACATCAATATCTAACGATTCAGATCGAATACTTCTAGTTTTTCTAATCACTTTAATTACATCTAATCTTTTTATGCAACGTAATAAAAGTTAATAATTTATAGAGAATTATATAGACAAGCAATATTAATTGCGCGTGTCTTATAGGCAGTAATAGTAAGATCACTGCGCTTTGGTTTTTTTCTCTTGTACGTTTAGATGTTGAAGAGTAGATTACCGTTTAGTTGATGTTTACTTTATAGTCATTGAAAAGTATAGTTAGCTCTATGATTAGCATTATTTATTTTTCTCTCACTTTCTCAGTTCATTTAACTCGTCGATTATTGTCCCTGTTTATTTAGAATTTGCTTGGCATCAATGGTCGTGAAAGTTTACTCCATTTACGAGATGAACTTGCTGGCCGTGTATTTCGTCAAGTATTAGCATTTGAAAAGCGAACAAATAACGAGAAACAACAAACAAAAACAATACCAATTGATATATCATTTTCATCGCCATCGTTTGTTCATCATTCGACAACAGGAACAACCGTCCAAGTTACACCGATGCCATCTCTATTCAATGTTTTATCAACACCACTATCAACAACACCGGAATTATTGCTGGAACGTGCATTAATTCAACAACATAAAAATCATTCATCATCAACTAGAATCAAGCGTCAAGCAACGAGTGAACTGACAAGTACCGTAAAACGTTTGCAAAATACACCATTAAAACGTTGGAAAAATGTTAGACAATCGCATGGTAATTGGCGTACAACATCGAAACATTAGTCTGTTGTGTAACTCTTCTAACTGATCCGAAAGCTCAGGAGATACAGTTATATACTTGAAATCCTGTGGAAATGGCAAATTTTTCTCCTCATCCCTTCGCCCTCTAGCAAGAACGTCTTAAAACGTGTGTGTATAGTATTGTACTGTTCGTGTGTAGGACATCTTAAAAAAAGGTGGAGAACGCCTTAGTTAGATATGCAGAACGTCTTATTTGAAATATGTAGAGTATCAGAAGAATAACCAAGTTTAAAAGTAAGATAGAATATTACTTAAAAATTAAGAGACTTTTTCTATTTTTTAATCACAAATCTTTTTCTGTTCTTATTTTGATAATTAATTTTCCGCGCGATTCATTGTAAATGACAGGGTTGATGTCTCCTAATTCCGATTATCACTTTGTTAACATTTACAGAGGAATTACACATTTTAGCTCCAACAAGAGCTACATTGACAAGCGTATTTTTTTTCGTTTTTGCGTGTGTTCTGTTTTTTCTTTGGTATTGATTAACCCTGATCTGACCACCTATAATATACCTAAATTCTACTGATTTAATTTAGATACTGCCTGAACACAACGGTTAGATTTTACCGCTTCACTTTATATTCTACTGAATAGCAATAGGATGTACTATCAATATGAACTGATTGTATCCACTCATTATTTATCTGGCAGAGCAGCAAGACATATCTTCAAAGCACTCGTTTTCGTCTGGGGTCCGTACGGACCCCCGGTGGACGGATCAGGGTTAAAAGATTATTCATTTCACACGTATAGAAAACTGTAAATAATTTCGTTTTTTGTTTCATTTATTCTTTTATGTTGATTGAAATATTAATTTCTTTGAGCAGAAAAATAATGATAGTTGAGCATCAAATATTTGTCAAGAGAATAGACTATGTTATGTAACTAAATTCAATAGCGATTGTACACTATTTTCTACAAAGACGGACTAAAAGTATTTGGACACGTGTGAATTCGTTATAGTTATGCTTGAAGAATTATTCAAACTACTGCATAATATTATTCAATTGAAGCAGTATACGATGGAACAACTTTTTAATCTTTGTGTGAACTTGAAAATATCTAAAAGCAAATTAAAATAGATTGAAAAAAGTTCTTAAACTTAAAAAAATAAAAGATATCACTAAAATTAGTAACATTCATAACTTTGATCATAATAATTGAAAAACATACCAGATTTCGGTCATCGTCAATTTCAATTCATACATAATGATGCCAAAAATCGATTGATCTAAGCTTGACAATAAACTTTATGTTGCCATTTTTCTTACGAGATGAACTCGTACACACGACAAATGTTCTAGCTTAGAGTTTGTCCATTATTGTGACGAGTACAAATTAGTTCGAGAGGGAGATTTGATCTTTTTCAAAATTCATTTCGTGATCATCTAAATTACGATGTAAAGTCTACGACAATTAAGACATGAATTGAGTTTTTTGCAGAGATGGAATAAATGCAAGGATAATACAGAAGTTAAAAATGTTGAAGCTGGAATTTTGTGATACCCCTTTTGTAAAACAAAAAAAGAAAGAAAAGAACCAACTTATATGAAAAAGAGAAAGAAAACAGAGAAACAGAGTACACTTGTAGGGACAAAATGTAGAACTGAATACAGTGACTACTAGGTATAGAACACCTTTAATTTTGATTCAATTGGAGCACGTTCGAGAACTGACGTTCATCAGTACACAATTGGTAAGAATAATCACTATAAAAACTTCAAGTTTTCAGAGTTCAAGTGTAGTCACTCAATTTATCAATACTATTATGATTGCTTCAAGATCATTTCAACGCCACTTGCTATTTAGTGGATGTAATTAGAAAAAGGCTTCTATAACGATTAACATAGAGATAGCTCAGTAGGTAAGACATGAATGTAGTCTGAGGGCTGACATCAGTTCAATTCAACTTTATTTAATTATCGAGTAAGATTACTACAAGGAAAAAGCTAGACTGCTTAACAGAAGTAACACCTCTAGAGTACTAAAAAAATAAAGAAAAACACATGACAAAGACAGAATCGATTATAGCAAAGAATACACATTTGTTTATATTTAAGAACAAACTTAACTATAGCATTGTCAAGCGAATAGTACAAGGCACAGCCTCGTATTCTATAGTTTTAAGTATCTTTTGAGTTTGCATTTAAAAGACTTGATTCCAAATGATGCAATAACCGAGCGAAACAGTAAGTTCCAGTCCGAACAAGTCAACGACAAAAATGATGATTTTATTTTCCTTTGTGCTGAGGATGATATTTGCCAACGGCAAAGATTAGTTCTCCTCTCTGCTATCCTAGTTGTTAATGAAGCAAAGTAAAGCGAGAGAGGCATTATGCTTCATCATTACTTTGTGAAAGTAAAATCAGTCGAAAGCCTTTCCTACGCACTTTTAAGTTCGGTAAATTCAGCTTTTTAACAAGATCATCGCTATTGGATAGATATTCAGAATTACCCTTGCAGGTAGTTTCAGTAGAGAGCGAAGTGGAGCTAAGTCGGTTTTGAACTCACTATGCCTATAGCAATAGACTACAACTGGCAGGATGCATGATTTATAAACATGATGCCACGAAGAAATTGGTACAGCTCCAAATGTTCGATGTACTGCTCCTAACGTACATGTCATACATCAGTATGACATGTGTTTTTTCCGTTTGAGATTGTATGATAAGTAAACACCAAACAGTTTTAATGTTTGTATACAAATTAAAAAACCATGTTTTTGTCCAGGGCTTTCCAAAAACTCTTTTGTGAAACTATGAATTCTCGAAATTCTCTTTTGGTATATTTCTTATAAATAGAATATTAAATAGTCTAAATACTGTACATCATGAAGTTCTGAACTTGTTCTGGTGCTTCCTGAGGAAATAGTGAATTTTTTAACATTAGGTGGAAACAGGCGGAAAATCCTTGTATTTGAAAAACTTGATTTTCGCAATATCTTTTTGTAACAACAAATATTGCTACGAGACTCAGGATGATTAATTACCTATAGTCCACTCATTTTCGAGGTTATCACTAGTCTCGGGATAGCAGTCGTGGGACTCCAAGGAAACTCAATAACATAACCAAACCCTGGAAAACCAAGATCTCACTTGGCTCCCATTTTGGAGAGGATACTGTGAATGAATATCAATCCATGCAAATAATCAATATAATCCTATTGGAAGTCGCTGAAAACAGAAGGAGTTTCCAAAGTACGTCTAGAAAACTATTTTAAGAAACCCTTTTGGAAAGATTTCTGCTTATAAAAGACGCTTCCAAGTATCGTCTTTCGAATGGTGAAAACCACAAGTCTCTATCTTATCCCTAAAAGTTTTATTCAAAAACAACCAGGGCTCTTATAATTTGAAGAGGAGAGTTGCACAACAGTTTTTACTTTAGCCAGAGCATGTGAAAGACTCTGTCAAAAGTTCTTCTGAAGTTGAAAGTAATTCCAGAAAGTTTTCTTTTCTTACGAAGCGCTTTTCCTAATTCAATGATAAAATGTAGTGCAAAACATCAGCTGTTGTTTGGATTTAGAATCAAATTGTTTCTTAGAAATGCTGTACTAGAACAAAAACTTTGTGTATTTTCGTTCCGTGGATTATAGTCATTACTGAAAATACCCGTGTCAGCTGAAAAGTGTGGACATGAACCAGAATTGCGTGCTGAACATTATACTTTTGTATTCTGATGACAAAAAACAAGTCCTTTGAAAAAATGAAAGTAGACGATAAGTTTTCTGACTTGATGTCTTTACCGAGTAAATGTTTCGAAATATGGATCTGATTAGATCAAAAAAGAACAGATGATCAAGCCACAGATCGTACAATCGATGCATTAGAAATTATCTAACTAATAGTTGACATTTTAGCAAACGAATAACCTGTGGAAGATGGAGGTGAACAACCATTGACAAAATGTTTAAAATCATTGTAGATTCTTTTACACATTGTGTCATTAATCATATTAATTTTTGAATTTATCAATTCCGTCAATGACACATTAACCCTTTCAGGACCGGGTTAATTTTTATATAAAAAGTGCTGTTCAAAAGTTGAAGACCTTTTTTATTTTGCAATATCTCGGCTTCCCTGACAGATAGAGACTTCATCCTTTTGTCAAAAGAAA